>JAAAKL020008073.1:0-16268 GCA_010016065.2 Carybdea cf. marsupialis auct. non (Linnaeus, 1758)
AAAAATAAATAATAATAAAAATAGATAAATAATGATAAATTATAATAAATGATGATAAATAATAATACATAATAATAAATAATGGAAAGGCTCCGAGGAAGGCGAACACGCCGAAACTAGTCAGCCGAAACTCAAAATAAATTATCATCTTTGGTGTCATCTTACCTTTCCTTCTTTGCAGTCTCAATTTTCGTTCAAATAATAATAAATAATGGATGAATGATAATAAATCATAATAAAAAATAAACATAAATAATCTTAATTAATAATAATAAATAATAACTCGAATCATCAACAATATCTTATCTTTGAGCCAAGGGATCCCCATGGATGTGCTCTTGATGACAAACAAACACTTAGTAATGAGGGCTTGTTGTTGTTATTTGACAATATTTGTGAAAAAAACATCACAAAGAAAATCATTCTGATAATTGGTTTTGTTAACTTCACTTTGTTTACAAAGGGCTTTTTATATATTCAAAGTTTCGATTAGCTAAATATAAGCATATGTTAAATTAAAGACGACAATACGAAATATCAGTTTTCAAAAGTTTTGAATCTCTTTAATAAAACCTTCTTGTTTGATGCTGGGTTGATGAGAAATCTCAAGCTTAAGAAGCCCAAGATGGTTTTTAGCTTAATGATTAGGGCAGAAAGTTCCCGTTTGTGGCTACTATACGCCGACAAAGTATGCTGTCACTCAGTGATATTACAAGTAGTTTCTGAAGATGTAAAAGTGAGATATTTATTTTTAGCCACTTCAACGCCATTACCATTCAACTATGTTTTAATCTTTTCCAGTTCTAGCAAAGGAACTACGATTGACAATTGCTCAGTTTATTGGCATCGGATTTATAATCCTTCTTCTTGGTGCCGCCATTACTATCTTGGTACTCAACGGTCCTGGTAAATACATCATCGCTAAAAGGGACTATTCAAGATTGTACGTTGGTGAGTGTGGAGACTGGGTACCAAGAAAACGAACAAAAACGCACTAGCAGTGAAAGTTTACATGGCAAAGCCAAAGCACACTCTCGATGTTATTACTTGAAAATCTTCATGTCTTAGTCGTTTTCCTCTTCTTCAATTGTCACACGAACTGAATTGTAAATTCATTAGTTAATATTACGTTTGGGATACGTGAAGTGAAATTAAGCGAAACGTACGTCATGTGACTTTACAAAGCTGTCGCCAAAGGTCCAGTCAAAAACAAGGCTGACGCAGGGCCGTTATGACACAACGAAGGCCCCAAGATGGAAATATTTATAGTGCCTCAAGAGGCTGGAGTAACACTTTCATCGATATGATGTCCGATAAAGTTTTTGATTTTTCAACTCGTAAATGCATCCCTGAAGGCCTGGGCATGGATATACAGCAGCGAAACCGCAAGAAAGATATTATAACGGGGTGAGATACTAGTATTAGCTATTAGAAAGTTGTAGTACACGTATTTTCATCTGAAAACGAAATACTAAGAAAAATATTAAAGTGATTATTATTTCCGGGCTTGACCCCCAGACCTGATGGTAACGCCTACGGAGCACTCACTTCTACCTCACCATCTGGACGGTATTGGACTGCCGCAAACTCCGAAGTTGTGATGAAGTGCATACATGACATTTCGCGGAAGTTGTTATTGGCAAGTTAAAATCATCTCGGGATTATCTTTTTGTAGTGGTAGTTAGGATGAAAAGATATTGTAATTTGGAAAGGGGTGGTGTAAGTTGTAGAGAGCTTTGAAAAATGAAATTGTATAAATAAAGTGAAGGTTTAAGAGGGAGTCGCAACATGAGGTAGCGAGGGGAATGGTACCGAGTCGTCTTTGAATGCTACACTCCATATCAATAGCATCAGAAAACTTGGAAAAAGTGAATGACACAGAAAATATAAAATGTAACACTCAAAATGACTGTGACAAGGTAAAAAGAACCGGATTTTGCAATTTCATTGATTTAAGTGGTTCAGACCTGACAATATCTAAAAACGTTATCAATACGTTTTTCGCAGATCCAGTGTAATAAAGTTTAAGTCATTAGTTTTTGTCATGAAGGTTTTGCTTATCAACTGCATGGAGAGATCATGGCTGTAAAAAGATCGGTTACTTTTCTTTCCAATTTGGTTAATTTCATCCGCTACCATCGCAAAGTAGAAGCGAGTTCTAGTTTTTCGCAAGCTAAATTTTCCGCCTTAACTATAACAATATCGCACAATAATATTGGGAGCGGTGGGAAATGTGGCGACTACCATGATTTTAGACCTTCCACTCTTCTCTAAAATGGTGAAGTGGAGCTAACAGCCATTGTGCTCCCCATGTTTCTTCTTTCAGATCTTTGAATAATGGAGCACGTGTATTTCGGTAACACCATAATTGAACTCTGTTTCGATCTTTTAAAAGGTAACATTTTGTAGGATTTGCTCGCTCTGTAACTACAGAGCATAGATAATGGCCCAAAGCAAATCATTTCAAGATTGAATGCATCAAAACAATCAATGTTGATGTCTTGCTTTCTAATGCAGTGATTCCCAACCTTTTCAGGATTGTCGCTCCCTCAGTGATCAAATAGCTCCATCGTCGCCCCCTCAGTGATCAAATAGCTCCATTATGGCCCCCTCAGTGATCAAATAGCTCCATCATCGCCCCCTCAGTGATCAAATAGCTCCATCATCGCCCCTTCAGTGATCAAATAGCTCCATCGTCGCTCCCTCAGTGATCAAGTAGCTCCGTCGTCGCCCCCTTTCTATGACAATAGAGACAATACACCAAATTTTAAACTATTGTCATAAGTTCAAATAGTACATTATTGGTAGTAGTTTTAAGTGTATTTTTGAGTACAGTTTTTAAAAGTTAAAGTTCAATTTCTCGATCTCAATGTGATGGTTGGTATTGATACTGTAAGGAGAGTTTCCTATTTTGGGATGTAAATTCAATCAGGTATAGGTCTATTGCCCCTTTAATACCATTTTCACCCCCAAGGGAGCGATATCGCCCGTGCTGGGAAACACTGTTCTAATGAATAGCAGGAAGCTTGAACGGCATGACTCAGTGAGACTAGGTAAACAAAGCTTAGCGAGGCCTTGCAACCTACAACACTATAGATTGTTTATGAATATCATGCTTTCGCAAACTGCTAGATCTCGCTATATTCTCGCAATATTCTCACAAACTGCTAGATCTCGCTATATTCTCGCTATCTTCTCGCAAACTGCTGGATCTCGCTATATTCTCGCTATATTCTCACAAACTGCTAGATCTCGCTATATTCTCGCAATATTCTCACAACTTGCTAGATCTTGCTATATTCTTGCAATATTCTCACAAACTGCTAGATCTCGCTATATTCTAGCAATATTCTCAAAGCTTGCTGGATCTCGCTATATTCTCGCACTATTCTCACAAACTGTTAGATCTCGCTAAATTCTCGCCAGCAGACTCGCAAATCGTTGCAAGTCCTTTAAATAGAGAGACCTTTGCCGATCAAGTCGCTGATCATCATTCGACTTTGTTGTCAGCCCTTGTTACCACTTGTGATGATTGTACCAGCTCAAAAGTAAATCGATTCAATCTGATAAGGTAGGCCTATACTACACAATGATATGGTCCACTCTTAAGCTCAACATGCAGTGTAGCACTACAGGCTACCGATAATTCTTGCATGCCTACTTGTTATGCATGACGTCATAAACATCACATTATAGTGAGAGGAACATGAGTAATTTCATCCGCAGTAATAAAGTTTGAATCATCAGTTCTCACCACGGTGAGTGTTTTCCTTATCGACGGCAGGGAGAGATTAGGCTGCGGGAGTCCTGTTTACATTTTTTCGTGATTTGATTAGTTAGGTATGTCGGTTACCATCGAAATTAGAAAGGAGTTTTACTTCTCGACCCGCCATAATTTCCGCCACAGCTATAAGAATATTGCACAATAATCATGGGTAGCGGCGGAAAATGTAACGGCTATCATGATTTTTCGCCTTAAGGCTCCTCATGATCGCTCTCATGGTCCAAAACTAGGCAAGTAAACTTCGGACGTATGCTTGTAATGTTCTAAACCCACTGATCTCTAAAAAACACTGGATCGAGCATCTTCCGTCTCAAAGTGAGGTCAGCTGTTGGACGCCATTTCAGTCCCCATCACACAAAGCTTGTCGACAATGTGACGTAACATGGCGGACTTTCCCGCGCTATTTTAACTAATGGGGGCCAGTACTCGTGACAATACATTTTCGTAGTTGGAAACAATGGGAAGCTCGATCCAGTCTTTTTTAGAGATCAGTGACTAAACCGATGAACAGTCTCACTGCTGAAGCAGAGGTTATTAAAGATCATCAGTAATTTCTTACATCAAAGCAGGTCTGTTTAGATGTAAACCGTTTCCTCTTCAATGTGTGTTTGTATTAGTAGCGTACAAAACGTTCATTCTTTTCTTGGAACCGTCTTCCTTAGAAGAAAGATGGTTAATGTGGTTTGTTTATTCAGATCTTAACTATACCAAACAAATTCCATGCGTTTTGCTGTCAAATTTCATGGGCATAGTCTCCGGAATAATCTATTTTCGAGGGAATCGGTGACATCAAAGGGTTTAGTACACATATTTTCACTGACCGACAGCTTCACTATTGGATCCGATTAAATGAAAAGTCGTTAGGAGGAACGATAGCACCCAGTTTCGGCCCGTTCTCCTCGACTGTATTGTGCTATAGCGGCCCCGCCCATTTGGAGGCTCCCGTTTCGTCGCTGTTTAGTGGTGAGTTCGTTTGCTACATTGTTACTCTGCCCAATCGTTGCCATCGCTTTTTGGCCATTTATAGAACAAGACTGTTTCCACCGACCCCTGGATCACTGTGGTCATTTTTTTAGCATTTGTGCTGTAACAGAACCTTCGCTGTAATAATCTTACCAGTTTCTTGCCTCTGCATCCAACTGCCACTTGAAAATATTCCATTTCCCACCCTCTATCCTTACAATCCTGAATCAATCCTTCTTACAGTTGTCCTTTTATCTCTTCCGCTTCTACAATATTGGTTGCCCACCGAACTCTTAATTCGATGATGATGATTTTTTCCCTTTCTTTTCTCTACATCACTAAATCGGGTCTGTGTCTTGTCCGTATTGGGAATACTAACCAATCCTGAAGATCAACTGGAATTTTTCATTCACCCTTCCACCTTTCATCCAGCGCTGACTTTACCCTTTCTCCAGAGATTCTGTTTCTTTCTCCCTCTCTTACAAACCCTACCTTCGATCTCTCTTCTCTAGTAGGAATTTTCCCCTGATTTATACCACTGATCACTTTCTCTAAATGCTTGTGTATTACCTTCAACGCTTTATTATGCCTCCTTGTATATCTTTCACTAAAACCAAGGGAGCAGGCTGACACGATGTGGCGCAGTGTGCCATACTCACCGCAATTGCATCGGTCCTCGTCTGATGCTTTCCATCTGCACAGATTCGATGGCGGAGGCATTATATCATACGTTGATTTGAGCAAGAAGCTCAGTCTTGCCACATCCAATTCCCAGATCTCTTTTCATTTCAGTTTCTTTTCAAGAACTCTTTCTCCCCATCTGACACACTTCCCTTTTGGTTGCAACATTTTATTTTCGGGGCATAAAAAATAATTTCATGAATGGAAAATAATAGAGCTCTCAAAGTTTCGTCAAGTTTACTATATTTATGTATATTTGATGAGATGTGGATTTCTAGTTTTGTGCAGTATCAAATTTCTTCCAAATAACGTATGTATATGGCGAGGACTCATCAAAAAATCAAAGAAAGCGAGTTTTGAGATGAGATTCTAAAAATTCCGAATTTTTAACGTAGGCTTACGTACTCTTTTGAATGGTTTCAACTGAAGCCACGTTTCCTTAGCATCATATAACCAAGTACAGTGCAGCTCCGCGTGGTGACAGGGAAATTAACAATTTTGTTCTCTGTAGTAGCGGAAGATTTAATAGATTAGGCAATGCGGATAGCTTTCGATCATCCACTTGTAAGGTTGATGTAGGTTTGAAGCCTGAAAAGCCTTATATGGACATGGGCCACTCAAGATAGAGAAAGGAGAAGCCGATGAACGTGTTCGTGGTCTTTTCAGCTCTAATAGTGAGGCCATCGCTATCGATAGCGCTGCAAACATGTGTTTTATAAGTGGCTCTCTGGGACTGAGTTACACCAAATTCGACTTTCAAGCATTTGCATCAAAGCGAGGCTCGTAATCATTGTTTGGCTGTTACCAGCAATGGCTACTCATTGCTAGCAAAGATTTCAAATTACGTAATTCAGTTGTAATGAGAAAAGAAAACTTGTTTTTGACTTAATGGAGTATTCTGTGTATCAGCCTGCAGGGGGTTTTGGTAAATGCGGGGTTTTTTCGTCCATGTTTAACCTTTGAGCCACATTTTGAGTTCGCTTAACTAGGTCCAAAGGTATAGCTTAGTCTGGAATATTGACAACGAAATCTGTCGTAGACAGGAGATTCCCCTTGATTCTTTTGAACTTTTCTTGCCCGCTGAATTCACTACAGTTGCTTTTCGCATCTACATTCACTCACCCTTTCTATATGCAAGAACTTCCAAGATGTGTATGCTCCCCTCATTACTTGGAAAAATTGGCCCCCGGGACTATGGCTCTACAAATTGAATAAAACACTCTCTACAAGCCTTTTTTTATCGCTGGATCTCTTTTCATTGTCAGAAGGATTCTTATTATTCTTTGAATTGCATTCTATTTGTCGGGTGCAACTGTTTCTAACGTTGTTGAACTAATCTCCCTATTTTGCCAACAGAGGATCAACAATACGCAGAGACAAGAGCACGGATGAAAAAAGAAGTATGATACAAGGCTCGTTTTTGCTCGGGGGGTAAACTGAGTATCGGTGACCACTCCTATCCCTTTGTTGAGTCAAGTAAACAGTGGACTATATGTGTTGTCGCGTGTCTATACGACGGTAAACACCAATATTGCATTTAGTTTGAAATTCTTGTTTACTCACCTTAAATAAATCTGAGTGTTCCCATACAAATTTGATTCTTCCAGGGA
The DNA here is from genome assembly GCA_010016065.2 of Carybdea cf. marsupialis auct. non (Linnaeus, 1758). Taxonomy (NCBI): domain Eukaryota; kingdom Metazoa; phylum Cnidaria; class Cubozoa; order Carybdeida; family Carybdeidae; genus Carybdea; species Carybdea cf. marsupialis auct. non (Linnaeus, 1758). Next base: position 7,039 of record JAAAKL020008073.1, read on the forward strand.
TATAAAATGTCGAGGAGGTGAAAACAGAGAGGATAAGTAAAACGTCTTGTTAGTCTTGATCTGTGGAAAATTTACACAGCTGAAAGCATATGTACAGTTCTTGCCAAAGATTTCTCCATGGCGTATTACTTCATGACTGGTACCAACTTATGCCAGGCAAAGTATAATAGCATCAGAAACGGGTACTTTGTTGAGGTTGATCAAGGCAAGGGCACGCAGTGAGGTCATGTGTTAAATACATTTTCACATAGTTCATGACGGCGATATGATGGCTTTGGATTGGTTTGTGATAAAACTCATAATTGTATCTATGAGGAACGAGTGTGTGCTAGAATGAGGTACACAACCATTGAAATATTGAACAAAAAGTGGCGTTGGAAGGATTTACATCTTGGAAGGGGTGAGTAGCCGTGGCATGGGCACTTTATAGCGGGAATTTCAAAGATGAAAAAGGCCCTTAGGGAAAATGTGTGGACACGGTGCCCGCCTTGGGTCACCGTTTCTATGTCCCTGGAAGGCTTGGTGACTGCGATGTTTTGCTGTCTCTCTTTCCTGTGTGTCCTCTTTTCCTCCAACTGCAGGATCCTCTTCTCTTCTCTCCTCGTGATGCCAGTTCGTTCAGCATCAGACCAGATGCTGTGATCGTCTGCAAGTACTTCTCAGCTGCCTGCGTCGATGCCTGTGAGTTTTAGGTCACGTTTGCAGACGTCTTTGAAGCTTAGTGCTGGTCGATCTACTTGCCGACGTGCTGCGTCCACCTCTCAGTGCAAGAGGTCCCTTGAATTGCAACGGTCCTCCATATGATGAACATGGTTAACCCACCAGAGTCAGTTTTAGCAAAGCATGAGATGTGTTCTGGGGGGGGGGGGGGGTCTGCTTTCTCCAATACAGTGGCGTTGGTGACCTTGTCCTCTGAAGTTATGCCCATGATATGTCACAGGCAGCGAACGTGGAAACTGCTTAGGCTATTCTCCTGCTTTTTGTAGGTCGTTCAAGGCTCTCTGCTGTAAATCAGGATGCTGAGGACTTGAGTTTGGTGTTCTATGTCAGCAGGTTTTTTTCTCACACTCTCTTGATTAACTTGCACAAGACAGCTGCAGCTTTTGCGATACGCTTGCTGATCTCTTTGTCAATCAACAAGTTGATGGTTACTGTGGATCCAAGGTAAATCATGTGATCAGTGACCTACAGTACCTCGTTGCTGATGCCGATTGATTAGGTGCAGGGACACCTCTGCCCATGAAGTTCGTCTTCTTGATGCACATAGTGAGCCCAAGCTCCTTACAAGCATAGGCAGACTGATTGATCTGCCCGCTGAAGCCATTCTTCAATGTGAGACCTCACTGCTGCGTCGTTAGCAAACAGCATTTCTCTCAGGAAAACAGTGAGAAACGTGGTCTTCACGATCAATTGAGGCAACTAAAAAGTTGAAAAGTTTTCTGTCACTTCTGGTGTGCAGGTTGACAGAGTGCTGAAATCCCAAGTTCAATAGCATGGAAAAGAAGTTCCCGAACAAGGTCGCTCAGAGGACTCATCCTTGTTTTACGCTCCTTTGGATCTCCAAGGAGTCTGACAGTGCACCGTCTTAACTCACAGTCTCCTGCATGTTCTCGTGGAAAGAGACAGTGATGATGAGTAACTATTGAGTGCACCCAATCCTCTTCCGAAGCTGGAACGACCTCTCCTGCTGACGAGGTCCAACGCATTGGTGAGATCAATTCAAACGATATACAATGGCATCTGCGGTATAAGGCATTTCTCCTGCTACTAACGTACAAAGAAGATCATGACGACTGCGGATCTTTTCGCGCTGGAACCACACTGGAACTCTGAGTGCAAACCACTTGTGCAAAGACTTTGCCTACGATTCCAAGCAGTGGTATACCCGGTAGTACGTAATATCACTGCGTTCACCCTTGTTTTTTGTACAGAGTGACGACTTTGACATGTTGTATATCTTTTGGGGCACTTGACCTTCTCTTCAGCATAGACACAGGGCACCGTAGAGAGGGTTTCAGCAAGGCCGATTTCCACACGGTTACACACAATATCTTCATGTCCTAGAAGTAAATCTATTTCTATTAACGATCGGAATATTAGAATCGCCCCCAAATTATTCAGTGAAGTGAAACAGTATTTTCCAATATTATCCATCAATTGCTTCCATAATCAATCGATTTTTCAAGAAATTGAGAGGATAGTGGCGATAGTAAGTTGGACCAGAGATTATGAAACACATGTGTTTCATAATCTCTGGTTGGACCTAGGATAATACTATGGGCCTAGGATGATGCTATGGGCCTAGGATAATACTATGGACCTAGGATAATACTATGGATCTAGAATAATACTATGGATCTAGTATAATACAATGGACCTAGAATAATACTATGGATCTAGGATAAAACCATGAACCCAGGATGAAACCAAAGACCTACAATCCTGGACTAACAGAAGTTAAGTTTTAACTAAATATAGGTGAAATGGAGCGTCCACGCAAGACACTTGCCGGGACGTCCATTCCTGGTATTATTTGTTTTCTAGACTTCTCCGCTTAGCAACAGTCTGAAATGGAAATCTCCAAAATGTTCTACTTCAACTTAACAATATTTGCGAACGGGGGTTAGGGAAACTTGCATATTTCATAGTCCAGAAGTGTAGGTTAAACGATGGACCTAGGATAAAACCAGGATAAAACCTGGCATAAAATAATTGATGTAAAATAGAGTCATGGGCATAAAGACAACGTCGGAACGACGGAGAAAGGTAGTTTTCATCTTATATTTTTTCTGAAGTAGAGAGCCGCTATGAAGTACCTGTCCTTTTCTTTGGTAGGAATATGAGACGAAAGCATTTTCTTACACAAGAACATGATATGGGTTTGATATTAAACAGTTAGAATTAGCAAAACGATAACTGTGTATCTTCATTCACTTTGAAGGCTAGCAGATGTTTTAGGTGTCGATCGGATAGAGGGAACATCAAATGGGCATCGCTTCATCGCTACTGATTATGGTTCAACAATGTTGAAATTGACTTTCTAGTCAACGTCCCCCTGTTCGTCGATTGCGAACACGTATGGGAGATTGAGTTTAAAACACAGTTCCTACGTTTTACGTTTTATTGATGACTGTCTCACACTTGAATGACTTTAGTAGATCCTGAGGCAAAGGATTAAGGCTTTGTTAATTAGAAAATTGAGAGCTGAGTAGCATAAACGTAGCTGAAGTTTTAGGTAGTCTGTTATGAATGCGCTTAAAGGAGGGTGATACGATTGTTGTTTCAAGACCGAGAGAATATCAGTCGGGACCTTGTCAGTCTGGCTTTAATTCATGTAACGTTGGATCTATACCGTAAGGAGAACGCTTGTTGTGTTTAGAGATGGTTTTGCAGTTCTTCAGGTACCTTTTTCATGCATTCACCATGGCAATGTTAGTCGCAATGACAGAGGCAGCAACCTGTCAGAAATCTATCTGCGAGTACGAATTCCACGTTCGCTTGTCACAGACAATGACGTACACCAATTCTCGAGGAACTTACAGCGTTGAGTTGAACGGTACAAAGCTACAAATTGCTAAGAATCAATTTATGGACGTTATTTCGAAGGTGGAGAATGACCTTAGAGCAGAGGATGTTATCACAGCCGATGGAGTAAAGAGAAATATCATTACAATCAATGATGGATTTCCTGGGCCAACAATTGAAGTGATGAAGGGTGCTCAAGTAAGTTCCCTTCTTTCCAATTCAAACTGAAAGTTTTATAACAGTTGTAATTAGCTATTTGATTTCACCTTCTGTAGTTCAAAATGCCATAGTTAGATTGCGTCCCCGTAGAGGTTACAGCAGGTTAGAATGCTGCCTCCTGCAACATAGATACCTGCCGACGGCATTGTTCTTCTGGCTGTTTCCAAAGTGCCTTTTAGGGTAGCCCTGCCTTCTTATTGCAGCATTGCCCTTCTACTACCCACGTCAGTGGCAATGAAGCAGGGGTAATAGGGGACGCTTGCCCCCTTCCCAAAAATTCGAAGTGAACGCCCTTTACTGCAAATGACAATTAAGGGTAGAATCCTTGGAAACAATGTGACCCAGGTATGAGATAAATTTGGATTAATGGGGTTAGGTAGTTTGCAACAGGAAAATTGTCTTTCTTCTCTCCTCTTCTTCTAAGTATGGGAGATCTAAGCAATCATCAATGAACATTCTGAATAGATATTTAAGGAGCGATCAAGGCCCCTCCTTTGGTTGGGGATAAATCTTTGATAAAATATCCTGGTCTTCCCTTACACCTCGTTCGATTGTGTTCCTTCTCTGTTACGAAAAGGTTAAGGTTTGCCTTTTTATTATTAATTTGAAAAGAAAGGAAACAAATTGTGGACAATGATCCTGGGAACTTGGTGCAAATAAACAAAACCCTCTGTCTGGGTAGAAATTGTGCCACAACCGCTTGTTTTTTGGAAGTTTCAATAGATCCTCGTAAAATGGGTTCTACTTGAAATTTAATTAGATTCGAAATACTATTGAAAGCAAAACAAAAATGTTAGAACACAACAGGGCTGGTGTCAATCTTCTTTCTAGAATCATGCAATGCAATATCTTTGTTCGGAATTAAAGGGTCACGAAGAGGTTGCTGTGCTCATCTAGAACGAAATGAAGCTTATATTTCAGTCGGATTTCTTACACCATGATCCATAGTAATGTTTGATCAAGAAACAATCAGAGCCAGAAGTCATACGGTAAGTTGTCAATTGTTCTTCTGATAGTAGAGAAAAGGAAAAAGGGATTAGAGTTTAACAATTTTATCATCTCTATATTGCTTACATATTCAACAAGGACAACTCAGACACAATGTTAAAGATTTTGCATATCGGCAAATACGTGTTCTCAAACTTTTGCAAACTGTCTCTTTTTCATTTTATTTTCAGTAGAACTGAGGTTTTCAAAAAGTATGATATACTTTCATGGCTCGCTGTTACACTGTATGAGTTCATGCTTGTTAAATTTTATGTGTCATTCTATGCATAGGCGGACAAATCTGAGGGCTCTACAAGTTTGCCCCTGCGCCTATAATTTCATGACATCAGCAAAGCACCAACAAACAATTCAAAGTGGTACAGGCATGAAATGTGAGGACTCATCCACCAATTTTATCAAACCAAACACAAACAACGTTTTGATTTATTCTGAAGACACAATTTTCAACTTTGATGGTTCCAGTTGGGGGAGAATTTATTATGGTATGAGTCGTTAGCTGTTTAAGAGCTTCCTTGTTAGACATACAGAGTAATTGTCTTTACACCGAGGATGATATGTTTTAATCAGTTATAAAATTTCTTTTATCTGCGATTGAAAATTTAAGAGAGACTTAAAATTGCTTAGCAGAATGAAAAAACAAATAAACAAGGAACAATCTGAAAACAAGTCTGGCACTTGTAGAAAGCCTACCTTACTCGACTACACGCTTCCTTCAAGTACAACATTGCTGCCATAGATTTCGACTCCTTTAGGCCACTTGTTCCATATTTGTAGTTATTCGTGTAGCACATATACACACTGTCCCTTTTCAAAACGGCAAATGAAGAAGGCGGCTACTAGCTTTCATACCTGACCTTTCTGGTCTCTTTACTTCTGTTGGTTGCTGAGAAATATGGATTTGAAATTTAGAAAATCTTGTACAAAACGTTGCTTTCCAATGCATTTTTTGTGGACAGAAATACTCTCTTTTAAAGTCAGATCTGGGCTGTATGTGGCAGACGGTGGAATTCATGCAGAGGAGAAAGACCAAGAACGCTCATGGCCAAGAATGCCATTGAAAAAAGAAGGGAAGTGATGTCTGATAAATTGAAATTGAAACTGAAAAAGCGGTGAGTGTATTGATTGATGGGGCGAGACAGCAGAACTTAAAGGACGACAAAGGTATTACAGATGGTTCGAGAAAAGAGATCATTGATGAACACCATCTGAAACGACAGTAAACCTGATCGGCAATGTCCGGGGAAAGGGGATGTTAAAAGAGGTGCTGAAGAGTAGACTAAGACGAAATACCGATGTGCAAGGAAAGGTTGTGACTTCAAGATAGAACAAAAGAAATCTACAGAATCCTAAGAAGAAGTGAAAAGGAAAGGAGAAAACAGCAAGGAGTCGAGAGAATGGATGCCATGGACCTTCCATCGAGCAGAGAACTAAAAAAGATACGCCCTTTCTGCGACGTAATTCAATAAATAGACTGTTTCAGTACATTTATTTGTGGTTGACTCTTCAATAAATTGTAGCAGTTCCTAAAATAATGAAACGAAGAAGATAAGATTGTTATCTATCACAACGGATGACAAGTCCTTTGATTCCTACAGATTTCGAGTTTTTAGTGATGTTAAAAATTCTACAGTTGCCCCATAAGGAAAGAAAAGGAATTTATTATTGCACTAAATATACTGTTCAGTAAAATCCTCCAATTTATTTTAATAACTATGATTATGACGTAGTGCAAGAATATAAGATCGAATGTTGCTTCAGTCTCGTCTTCGCGATTCGGTCTTGATTTTCGTATCACAATACGATGACCTGTGTAATGTGCGTCTGCAACATCGGCATCGCGCAATGTCAACTAAACTGATACGTTAAATTGTAACTTAACGCTAGGAGTTTACGCCTAGCGAGGAAGAAAATGTGGACCTCTTTGAAAACGTGATATATGGTCAACTTTTGAAGCATAGGTGTGTACGGGACCGGTCGTCTTTCTCAGCTCACTCTCCTTCAACAGAAAACCTTCCTGTTATATAATCGTTGGGACGCGTCGCAATCTAGCAAAGTTGGTAAGTGGCGTAGTAATTTCGGCAAATGGTTGACAACTCACGTGTGACTTTCTGATACACTTTCAATCAATGTTTAACTAGCATGACAACTGAATCATAATGACGTTTCTTTACTTACAAATAGAACTACTCATTTACGACAAGCCGTGGCGACATAGAATTCAATTAACAAATAACTCTACTAGTCTTTTTGCGCATTCGCAGTTTATTACTGTGTTTACTTTATGTTTTGCACCATCTATGGCATTCTTCCAGCTCGTACTACTGGTCATTTGTTTTGCGAGGAGAACAGTCTAAAAGCCACATGATAGCTAGCGAAATCATAGTTGCACGCATAGCACGATAGTATTAAAACAACAAGTAAGAAGAAAACCAAGGCTGACACTATAAGACGTTAGGGTTGACAAAAAATAGTGACTACCTCCCTCCCGAGCAAAATCGTAGGTGAAAAGAGCGTGAGCAATCCCTGACATCCGACTTATGTAAAATGCCCTAAGCCCATGTTTCTATTTCACAGAGGGATCCTCTCTTCTGTCCCACTGCGGGTAATTCATTTCTTTCCTTCTTATAATTCAAGTTATGTTATTCAAAATCTTTGATGAATAAAAAGACGTTTTCGTAACTTATTAAGTGCACGCATTGCCAGAGTTTTAAACCATCCTATGGTAACTTAATTTTCTTTTCATTGAGAAACTGACGTACATATTTTCTACTTCCAAGTGTCAAAGTACAAATGAAACATGTCCTACATACAATATCGCTAATAGCAATCATTTACAAGGAGCGTGAAATCAGAGTGAAATTTATGGAGGAAATGCAATTAATTATCTGTTTAGTTGTCTTGAATAACTCAGCATAGTATTCACATGAGACACGCCACATAAAACGACAATTTTCAAGACATAGATCATGTAAGGAATTATAAAGATGATTATGATGATGACATAATATGTGTAATTTTGACTTTCATTATTATAGTTTTTCTCGTTCAATTTTTTAGAGAAAGTATGTTATCCTTTTTAACGCTACCCCTTCCCCCTTTTTAATGCTACCCCTTCCCCTTTTTAATGCTACCCCTTTCCCTTTTTATAATGCTACCCCCTCCCCCTTTTCTGTTGGTTACACCAGTGAATGACATGGGAGAGTAAGACGGAAAAGATGATTATTTTTATGATAAATATTATTCTATATAAAAGGATTAAGAGACAGTGATGATGTCAACAATGATGATGATTATGATAATAATGATGATGGTAGTAGTGTTGTTAGTGGTTATATAACAAACTGTGTTGGCTACACAAGAGTATTAGCGGCCCATGCCCCTATCTGTGCCCCAGTCAAGTTCATTCTTTCACCACACACACACATACAAACACAAATCATGTAGTTTATGCTCTCCTTCACCCCCTTAACCCACCCCCATTCGCCACCCTGTCCATCGGTGACTGCCTAAATGAAGCAACGTTCATTTAGTCTTACATCGACTCAGTACGTAATGGAAGATACTCGCAAATGTGGCCTATTTAGATCTTGCAAACATAAGGAAACAACTGATTCCATAATCGAGCGAATTTCATTCAGATATAACTTAGTTCAATCAATTATTTCAGAAAGTACATATCTGTATTTACTCTCAGAAAACGTGTATTCTTCAGGTTGTAGTGAAGGTGATCAACGAACTGTCGACAGATTCTTTCACTCTGCATTGGCATGGTATGTACATGAAAAGAAATCCCTGGATGGATGGTGTGGGCTATATTACCCAATGTCCAATAGCTCCACGTAAAAGCTTCGTCTATCGATTTTTGGCAGATCCTGCAGGTATGAGGTTTACATAATATAAGGTGCATGTTACACCTATGTTGTTTATCAGGCGCAACAACAATTTGATACTACTTAGGAGCGTTTCCTAGAAAAAGTGGTACAGGGTGATGGTTCAAATGTTTGGCTTTTGATGGTCAACAACGCTACCTTTGTAGTGTGCTCTGGAAGTAGTCTGGGAATGAGTCGAGTACCGGATGTGACACCTATGACTATTCTTAAGATAATCACTTTGACCGGAGGGTCAGAGTTCAGAGTTTCGGAGTTCAACAGAATAGTTATAGATTTCAAAGTTCAGAGTTGTATTACTAAATTATGGAGAAGAAAGCTGATGTCGTCTTACACAGATTCTAGTTCTGACATGATCTGCTAGTACTATCCACTACATAGTGAGTAGGGTACCTGTCTCAAGGAATGCAGTGAAGTCTAACGGCTTCGACTAACGGCCATTTTCATCTCATTATTGCTTTCATCTATGCAATACGTCCGTGTGACGTCATTATTATTATGAAAATCACAAGCTGGTCAAAATTTTACCCTCAGTTGTATTCTTCCTTTTTCAAAAACTGGTTTATTATCACCTGTCAGACATATCCATTT
>JAAAKL020008074.1:0-16266 GCA_010016065.2 Carybdea cf. marsupialis auct. non (Linnaeus, 1758)
AAGAGAGAGTAAAACTCATCGCAACAATAATTTAAAACTATTTAAGAAACAAAAGAATGCATCATATGACAACAATATTTTACCTTCAACACCAACTAACTTACTTGCTAGATCAATTTTAAGTTCTTTAGCGAGCTGAATGGATGTTCGGGTAAGCAATCCACAGTATTCAGGCTGATATTGAAAGAGTTAATGTCTCACGTATCTTCTCGTTCAGAAAAGTCAAGTCAGGGGACATGTGATACTGGCTTCTCTGATATTTTACATTTATTGCATGATTCATAAGTAACTGGCCTACCCGTTGCGCGGGTTACGTTGATTTCCTCTATGTACCTTAGTTGGGCGCCAAACTGATTTGTAACACCTTGCCTTTGGTCAGTCGCCTAATGAGCCTAGAATCCGTGTCCTGTCAAAAGTTTCTACGACAAAAGGTTGTGCCAGAACACCCTGGGTACTACAAAAGGCGGAACGGAGAAAATGTTATGTTTAAAGTAGAGATTCGGAGGAGAAGAAATGTGCTTTTTAAATATATCAAGAAGATGATTAGAAAATGCGGAAAACCGATATGGCCTAACACAAAGAAAATTGGTGAGAATTTATGGGTGTTCCAGGCACGACCTGCACATATGGACAAACCGCCACTGCACATTACATCGCATAGCCGAAGTGACCGACAGATTGGCACCATATCTGTAACAATTGTTTTTACACGCACACGATACGTTTTATCAAACAGGCTTCTTATTGCCTGGAAAGAAGGATTATTTTCAACAATACGTTGGACATAGACTTTCAAAACAATAAAAGCAAATACAGAATGGTTTTTAAACGTTAAACTGATCAAAGTGAATTTTCTTGGACCGATGACGAGCTACAAGTGTTGTTAAACTACACGCTAGAATTCAAATCAAGGTGTGAATTGGAAGGGGAAAACTGAGAGTCGAAACAAGTATGAATGTAGGCCCTATTCTATTTTATATCTTAAAAACTTTCCCGATGATAGTGAAAGTATCCTCACAAAGAAAGTGTTAACAAAGGTCGTGTGGCAGCAAAAGACGATTTCCACAAGGGTTAGGACAGCAGTTGACAGTTGGAAACGAAGTGGTGGTGGAAGAGTTGTATTTACTTTCTACGATATATGAGAGGATATTTGGGGAGGATAGTTAGCAGTAAAAAGTATCTGTATATGAAAGCTGAATCATGAAAACGAGATTAACAACATTGATTCAGCAACGACGTTCTACAATGAAAATCACAATGAAAATTACAGTGAAACCTTTTCCCACTGCGCCTTGAAAATCAATTCGTTGCACAACGTATCACTTTTAAAACCGCTGCGCTGCGACTTAAAAATCACTGCGGAGTGACCTGCTTTGTAAGTGAACAAAAGGCCTATCTGAGGTGCTTTTCAAGCCGTTGTGAACATCTATCCGATACAGTGTGAACACCATCTCAGACCTCTGTTGCTGAAATTTTAAGTGGCATACAAAATTGCCAAGTGGCATGCACAAGGCATCAATTTCTGTGTGTGAGGGGTATTTTGAATACTCAATTCAGGGCCGCAGTCGGTCTTTGAAAAATGGGAGGGCGGGGGGCAACATGTCTGCCAAAAACTAGGTTCTTCAATCACTTCGAACCACTCTAGCAAACAGTGAGGTACTTCGCAATAATGTAAATACCAACTCAGTTTTTTGACTTCTCCGCACTATGAAATGATGCACAGAATAAAGTAGTGCAACGCGAGTTTGAAGGTCTTCTTTGAAATAAATAGGAGGTAATTGCCCCCCTGCGACTACGGCCCTGTAAATCATTTGAATGACTTTCCGTACTAGTGCCTAATCATTGCCAAATTGGAACTCAAGACCCTTGGGGTGTGAGTATGACACTCTTCCACTATGCCACTACTGTGTATGTTGCTGAGAGTAATCTAGTCCTGAGCAACAATACCTGGTTATTGTTTACGTCGCGTAATACGGTCGGGGGCTAATCAACTGGAAATAATTCACTTGAAAAATTGAAAAACTGAAGTGAAATACCAAATTCATCATTCATTACAAGTTTATACTCAAATAATGACTATTTTCTGCGGGTGCGTACCACTGTTTCTAATATTGTGGAGGAGAAACAAAAGGGGACTAGTAGTGTATTCATTTAAAAGAGAGTATCTTACATAATTTTCTATACAAAATTTCGAAATACCTAACTAACGGATACATATTAAGGAGCTAGAATTAACATGGCTGGCTATTATGCAATTAAAATATAAATTAGAAACAAAAATATGTTAACAAGATTGACAACTCTGATAAAAACTATACATTGTATTCATAACGAGTTGAGGTATTTTGGAACAAAGAGCGTTATGATGGCTGATGTATTTTGTGGATCAATTTACATACACACTCAACAATTCTGCAGGAACATCTTTCTTACGTGGTAAACTAGCATATTTTCCTACGAATGTAAATCAGTAGGCTCTTGCGCAAGGGTTCAAGGGTAAACGATAGAAGTTAGAAACTATTTTCATCGAACGGCTACGGAACTTTGCACGAAATGCTGGTGAAATCGTATAAAAAATTGAGCGGTAGCAAATGGCGGGAAAAGGTCCCTATGTTCTCAAGATAAATGTATTCCAACATTACAAACACGTATAAAATCAATTAACCAGCTGGTGTATATTCTATTTCTTGGAAACAGAAGGGGAAGTAGGCTCGCTACTATGTAACTTCAAGTGGTTCTATTAATGTAACTTCAAGTGGGTCACTTTGATATGAGGATTAGTAGGATTGTTAATTCTTCCATTAGCTCTAGAAAACACCTCTATATATGGCATTGGGGACGATGAATTCACATCAAACAAGAAGTTGGCAAGTACGTCAATACCAGCAAACGATGTATTGTTGGGGTGGGATTAAAACAAGATCCCTCGGTGCATTGTTCTTTTACCAAACTACAGTTACCAAACCTCCGTAGATGACGTAGAATCGTACTCAATAGTTAATGGTCAGAATGTTTTTGTGTAGAAACATGTCATAATCTCCGCGTGCGTTTTTAAATTATCCAGTGCACTTTAATAAACTGTTCCCAGCTTTGAAGTTTAACAAATGTATAGAAATTTGTAATAGAGCAATCAAGCGCTATCAACAGTCAGAAGACTTCGTCCCGTATATCAAATTTGAGGGTGAAAGTAGACTGATTTCACTAACCTTCTGATACGAATCTGTTGCCAAAGGGTCAGGTTTGTCAATCTATTCACGACTCAGATATCGCATTGGATTTAAATGATGCAGTGAAACTCAAGACGGTGACCACCTTACGAGCCACTCAATAGGAGCCATCACATCCACCCAATGGCTTCCCCCTTTCGTTGTATTTAATCTACGATCACTGACAAGAGCATTCCGCTAGTCAGAGCGTGACCAATGCCTCAATTGCCCAACAAATCAAGTAAGATCTCAGTAAGACGATTACAAACCCCAATTAATCCCACCAACATGATCAAACAGAGGTAGGGGCCCTAGCTATCCGATATCGTACCATGGTGTAAAACAAATGAGAGAAATTTTTTGCATTTTAGAAAAATAGGGAAATAACTTCCCTGTCCAGTGTTCAATCCGTGGATCCTGAGTGATAAAATTTTCAAAATTTTGATGAGCTCTCAATGACCTCACGTAAGGTCATGTTTATTCAGTTCGACGTTTAGCCTGTGAGATTTTATTTTAAACATTTATTTATTTAGTGAAAAGTATCAGTCGGAATGGTAGAATAAAAATATATTTTCTCATCTGTAGCTAGTCATTATACCTTAAAAATTTAGCCCTATACGATTCAATAACCTCGGTCTCACTGACGCAACCACCCCGCTATCATAAGCATCTGCTTCTTGAACCTAGTTTGGTTTCATTGACGCAGAGGCACTGCTCATGCACTAGATTACAGTATGTTCTTGATTATAGGCCGCTGCTGACTATTTATTGCAGAGTCGTAGAGGGCGGCATATAATCAAAGCGATATTTTATTCAATGAACAGCAAGCTACAACCTACTGCTGCTTACACTTGTCTTGCTCTTCATATTCTGTAAGCCAAGATGGCGCCTCTGTAGCCTTTCGGGTCTGCTTTTTCGGCGACTGACTCCAAAAAGGGTGATCCTTACCCTCACTGTTCTGTTTCATACTTACACCCATTTTATCATTTCCCTTTGGTAGTAGGATATCGAAGGTAAGTTCTTCTGGATTTTTCTGATTCTCTTTGTTCTTCATTTTCATTTCAGGAAAGAATTGACTAACATTTTCACGCTCTTTCGATGGTAACTTCCACTGTTTTTGCAAAGTTTGTTCTTTGACTGCCTTCTTGGCCTCAGATGTCTGAGTTGTATTGTTGGATGATGTCAAGGCAGATGAAGATCCCATTTTAACACCTTCCTTGGTTGAACCTGGGGAAACAAGTAAAATGGATGAGTTGTACTTTGTCGATTGATCTGAATGATTCAAGGATTCATTGTGGCCAGATGATCAATATACCAAGAATGTCGAAACGAGTTCAAGGAGTGAAAGTCGTTGCACTCGTATTTATTCTGGTAATCTATACACAAACTCTTGTATCATATGTAGGATCCCATTAAATCTTGGTGATAGTCGCTTAAGTTGAGTTGTGTTCACTTAAAATGTACCTCCAGTGGTCAGAAATGTTTTGATAGTTTATTCAGTATGTTTCAAGGAATGTTTCAAGTTAAAAGTGATTCTTTTTAACAAACTTTTTCCAGAACGAGGTAATTTTTGACGTCATAAGGGCCAGGAAAGTTCAGTTCTTGATGCTGAAAAATTCAATACGAGGCAAACATGTCGGCGGCCAGCAGTGCAGTTTTAGAGCTCCTTCACACGGTTTTACGTGAAGTACACTCAATGTACGGCAAAAGGAATAGACAGAGGTCAGTACAATAAACAAAACACTAAAAATTTCTGATAACTGGAGGCACACTTTAAGAACCCGGAATGTAGTTTTGCTTGATAGACCGCTTTTCAAGTTATTATCGTATCTATCCTGAATCAAACACTGTATGACAAAATTCATCAAAAACCATAAAGCATCTCGGAATCTGTATTATTCAACTAGAGAAAAGATCATATATACCTAGACACAAGAAATTACAATATCAAAGCATGAACTATGCCCGCTTATGATCTTTTAACCGCATCGGTTGGGTACCCTACCACTAAAAGCTTGTTAATTGACCCTGATTTCCAATCAATCTGTTCCGCCGTAGATTCCAAGGATATCATGAAAACCATATAAGTTACCAAGACTGCTACAGTGGCACCTTGGCGGTTTTTGGGTTTTTTGTTTTGCTTTTTTCTCTTCGTTTAACGTCTTTTATCCCCATTCATGGGGTTTGACGGAGCCCATATTCATGGGACTTGTTATTGGAGCATAGGGCACTTTAAGACCTGATGCCCTTTCTGACGTCACCAATGATCCTTCCGGGAATTGAACCCTGACCCTCTGGATCTGATGGCCAGGAACTTATCCACTAGACCACGGCAGCTCGCGCACGATGGCGGCGGTGTTTTGATTGATATTTACTTATAGCCCCTAATGTACGTTTCTAAGTGTACAAATAAGTAATGATGATTCACGTGTCGCATGATTTTATACATAGCCACAATGTAAGACGTCAATTCTAGACATCGCGTAGGACGCGAAAATTGTAACTTTGTAATAATGAAAACAAAAGAACCCACGATGGATATATTTGTATGTATATTGCTAGAGATAACCAGTAAATCAGTTAGTAGAGGATCACTCGAGACGAGCTAAAGCAAGTTACAATTTTTAGAAGTAACATAGCATGTATGAATTGGGTTTTTTTTATTATCGACGAATACAAAATAAGGATCAGAAAATCAAGAACGTGCTATTTATTGTGAAATGTCTTCGACTACTCTACCAACTTACTAGAGAAGCCAAGCGAGTGGAGAAATCAAGGGGATTTATCTGCTTCTGTCAAAACACTGTACATGTAACATGGTATCCTGGTATTTACTATGGTCAGTATTATTTTGATGTATCTATAAATGACTATTACGTGAAACGGTATGTACTGAGTAGCTGAAACAATATACAATGTACACTTGTAATATGAAAAGAACCTAAGCTAAAGATAACAAAATATGGGGCCACTCTCTCCTATTACTCGATCTGGCTGGAATGCTCGTACCCTCAAACTCTTACAGTATTTAGGAGTATTTTCAAGAGACAAACCTGAAACAGATTTAAGTTTTGCTATGAGATTATCCCTTTCCCTCAGCTTCCTCTGGTTTTCTTCTTTGAAACAGTTGAATTCCGACTTCAGGACTTCATATTTATTCCTGGATACAGACAAAAAAGTACGGGTAATTCACAAAATTCATTTATAAAAATTTAGCTAATAGTAGGGATGATGCTAATACTGGTAATGATGGTAATTTTGATGATGATGATGATGATGATGATCATAACAATAGATTACGATGTCATGATTTTGATGTCGTGATAATGATAATGATACTCGATAAAAATAGCCCCAGTTACACCAGGTTACATCATGCTGCAGCTCATTGCAATCTGCAGTTAGTTGCATTGTACCTGTGATGTTTACACACTGAGGGCTATATACAACCCCAACACGATCTGGTTAAAACAAGTTGCCGGACATTTTGGCGGGAATCCTAAAGAACTGTTCAAGTGTAAAAGAAAATGCAGGAAAAAGCCGTATATCTCCATCAGTGCTAAAGTTTTTACTGCACAGTGAGCGGCGAAAGGAGAAGAAAGAAAGAGAGATTGTGAGTTAAGCAGTGGGCCAGCAAGCACAAAAAACCAACGTGACAGGGTGCTGTCTCTAGTATTTTTGACACAATTAGTAGAACTAGTTGAAATGTGGCAAACCTCTGGATTGTAATTGTTTGTACCTCTCCACTGTTTCGCTCCATTTAGCCAGGTAGAACTGGCACCACTTTACTCTCTTGTTTAGTCAACAGGAACTTTGTACATGAGAGGGCAGCCAATTATTTTAAATAGGCTTCTCTGTAACTATAGACTAGCCTTTTCCAACGAGAGTAACGAATGTCACAGATGTGAGTGAACTCTTCAGTATTATATTGTTAAAAACTTTAATTATCCATTTGCTAGGGATAGGGGGAGAGACAGGTAAGGTTGTTAAAACGCCCCCAAATGCTCTCCGAACTTGGAAGGGGTGATGGATTGGGTGAATATCTTAACCAAACTTAAACATCTATTCAGTGCCGTCGTGAGGCTCCGAGTGAAATGTCTTACATACCCTGTTCATCGTCACATAGAGATAAATCAGGAGGCTAAGACCCCATTTAGAGAGCATGCTACCGATGGAAAGTAATACTTGCAGCAATACTTGTATGCAGTAAGTCACAAACGTGACGATGGCAGCAACAACAAAAATGCTAATTTACACGCTACGATTTCGTCGGGCCGATTCACAGTGGGTATGACGTAAGTCTATTGTACAGGAGGCTGATTTCACGGTTGTTGATCTCAGCACGAATCGGGACGATGTTTCGGAAGTCTGTGACATTGGAACAGATTTACTCCCGCTTTTTGATGTCGTGGCAGTACCTCAAAGTTTTAACATGGACGCCTTCAAGTCGCGATGGAAAGCATGGCTTTCACTAAAGCAGGAACTCCATTACTGTTAAAAGCGTCTTGTAGGGACACTCTGTAGGCATATCAAAAAATAATGCCGTGATTATTTGCAATTTTAGCTCACTGATGAAGTTTATGATGACAAACAAACCAGTTGCGAAATGACTTCGTGGTTTCTTTTCCCATGCAAGGCTATTGCACCATCCAGATGAATGCAGTCCCCAGTACCTAGGTGATTGCTTATTTCCTATTCTCAGACAAGGTCTCCTATTCAGCTTCTCCTACTATTTATAAACAAGAAGAAATGAAAAACAGTATTAAGTACTCAAAAGCGAGTCGTGGAGGCTAATTACACGTACGACTTTTCTTGCATTGGTCACGTGACTGAATCGTGCCTGAATCGGCCCGACAAATCGTAGCGTATAAATTAGGCATAACGCTTCACTATAATCATCGTTACGTAAGTATCATCATGGTCCTATGGATGAGTGACGTAAGACACGAGCAGAGTAAAACATCCTATAATGTTTAAGAGATGGAAAATGACATAAAAGATGGCGATAATGATGATAATGATGATGACAACGATCCTCATGATTCTAGGATGTATCTCAGGAGCTAAGGGGAAGAGTGGCATGAGTATTTTGGAAAGTTAGTAATCTAAAAGGAAAATGCACATGTTAAACTTACGATATATCACATTTTCCTAAGCCTAGTCTTGAATTTTCCGCGTTCAGTTTTCTAATCTTCTCGTTTAACTCCTCCAATTCTCCTCTTGCTCTAATCAAATCGTGCTTCATCTGAGTAACAAGACTTTCAGGTACCATCCCACGAGTCGGATCTGGTTTAGTGCTAAATGACAGGAAAAGAGAAAAGTCACCATCTAAATATAACAATGTAAGCTATATGAATACGCTTAACAATACAAATCTTGAATTTTTTTGAGATTGGTTTGCCTTTAAAAATGGCAGTGGTGCAATTTAAGTCTTGGAAAAACATGAGAATCCTTCTGTTCTTAACTGCAAGGAGTTCTCGAAAAGACGGTAAGTGTGTTTTGCCTATTAATTCCATGAGGTTGAGGAAGTTGACAACAAAATGGGATATAATTAACTATTTTTTAAACTCACTATCCAATTGAGAATCTTACGGTATGAATTTTAGAACGTATTAAGGTGATTTGATACTTTGAAAGCTTTTGTTAGGAAGAAATAACATAATAAAATACGTACTGTGGAATAATCCCATAGCTATCATATAAATCTGGAGTGGTTTATTTTCACGATTTCCGTAACATTAGGACGTTATAAAACGCTCTTGATGGCAGTTAGATTTATTATAGTGATATGACCCACCCACTCACACTTTCCCTCCTTCTCTTGAGCTAATGACAACCGAGGCTTTAGTGAAGTCGGATGCAAATATCCTCGTGTATCATAGGTTTCTAGAAGCTGGATGCAAGGAGCAGGTTTCAAAAATCTTGAAGCTTGCAAATCAGTTTTGATCGGAGATTCATAAAGCCGCAATCAAACTCAAATGGACCAATCGAATCTAGTGTAAGACATCATGTGACTTGCTCTGCTGCCAAACCAGAAATTCAGTTGGAAATGGTATAGCGAAAGGTCAAATTGCCTGGGAATATCTCTTTTAGGAAGAATACTTACATCAATCAATCTGCTCCACGGCTCCTTCCTCTATCAAGTGCATCAATTTCATACAAAGTTAAGACCAATACTGTGATTGGCTATCAAATCATGAAGCTGGGTGCAAGATTCAAACATTCGATACTAAACTCTGCTACCTGCAATCACGTTTGTCATCGGAAATCTTGAAGCCCAGTTCCTTTTTCGCTATGCATCCAGCTTCAAAGAAGTCTCATATGTCATCAGCTTCAAAACTAAGCAACGGAGAGAACCGTTTCCTTCGTGAACCTTTTGGGATTTAGCCGAAAACAAGCAGCTACACATTTTCCAGACAAAAATATCAAAACCAATCATTGACCATTTTTAAAGATACTACTCTCTGGTCTGGTCTCTAGACGGGGGGTTGAAAAAGTAGGGGGTTCGAAAAAATTTCTAGTATTAATAGCCGGGGGGTTGGGAAAAAATGACTTTCCTTACTTCATGGAAACACGTTTAATATATAACAATGATGTGCAATAAACGTTTTACAGTACTTCATATATTAACGAAATATTAACAAAAGATACTAACAATAGTATATATACTTCAACGAATTCAAGAGTTTTTAAGCACGGATTTTTAAATAATAAATTAATAAGCAGGGGGGGTTGGAATAAGAAAGTCCTGGGTGGAAAATTTTCCAAAAATTAATGAGCAGGGGGACGTCTATTAGAGACTAGAGAGTAGTGAGATGGAAATGTCACTACTCGGATTCGAACCAGGTAGCCGCATATGTGTGTCATGTGCTCCACCAAAGATTCAATGGAAAACCCTGATTATAACACAGTCCATTTCTAAATTAGCTGCAAATCTTCAATCAGTAAATTGGAGACATCCTGGCGACATGTCACGTGACCATGAAACGGCAATCTATCAAAAGCCCATCATAGGGTGCAAAGCATATGTCTTGAAATTATAGGCTTTTAAAAGATGCTTTACTAACAGGAAATGTGGGTGACTGTTGTCTTATTTCCTATATCCTCCATCAAACCGTCATTCAACGCAAGTACTTACGTTGGAATCGAGCCAACCGTTGCGTCTCTCTCCGCTTCTTGGTTTTTCAGTCTCCTTATTTCTGATGTAAACGCTCTAATACGCTTTCTACTTGTCTCATCGAGCTCAGCAAAATCCTCCTTTAATGTCTTAAGTTTATGCTCCAACTTATCTTTCTGCATATTGACCTGTATCAGTTCCACTGCCACGGAGGAAAGTTTATCGCTCTTCTCTCTCAGATCTTCCTCCAGCGATTTTACTGTAGAATTGTTTTTAATAGCGTCAGTCAGCTTCTCGTTCTCTTTGCGAAAGGAAGCTAAAGCTTTTGTCACGTCAGTATATTCGGCGCTCAACTTCTCATGTTTTCGTTCTAATAGCTGATATCCCTCACGGTCTTTTTTCTTGTAAGCTGTTAGCTCTGTTTCCAGTTTCAGCTTCTCTGCCCTCAATTCCATATAATGCTTCGCAACAGTCTCGATCTCAGTGTCACGATCACCTGCTACCTTTGACAACGAGGCCACCTTTTGTTTCAAAATATCCAGTTCATCGAGCGTTTGCCGATATTTTCCTGGAAAAAGAAACAACATCTTTCAATCAAAGCCAAAAGAAGACATCACGACAATAAAAAAACTTGTCAAAATAGTCAAAAAACTTGATCAACAAGTTATTTCAAAACGCATTACTCGAATAAAATGCATCTACGGTATTAAAAGTGAATAAATGTTTCTGCCGTATTTCATAGAGCAGACGTACGCGATCTTTTAGAACAAACACGCTTAAGTCCAGGTAAGAATCTTTTGCGTTGAGTAACTTTTGCTTACGAAAGTTATGGGCGACAAATAGCTTATTTCTTTTAGTTCTCTGGTCTGTGGCATCCACTTTCTCCACGCAGTCCCGTCTTCAGCCCTTCCTTCTCAGTTACACGTAGCCTCCCCTCTTCAACGTCTCCAATGTTCCCCTTCTTTTTCTGCCCCTAGGTGTCTTTCCTTCCATTCTTCCTTCAATTACTTCTTTCAGCTGTCCTTCTCCTCTTAGAACATGTCCAATCCAGTTTTTCTTTCTCCTTATAATGGTAGCAACCAGTTCTCTTCTTTCATCAATCATTTTCAATACCTCTTCATTTGTCTTCTGATCTCTCCAGTTGATCATCATGATCCTTCTCCAAATCCACATTTCAAACATTTCAAATCCACACTTTTAATATCCTCTTCCCTCGATGTCCAGGTTTCAGCCCAGTACAGCACCACACTCCGTATCAGTGTCTTGACTAGCCTCTTTTTCAATCCCATTTTTTGTTTTTTAGTAAGCAATTTCCTCCTCTTCACAAATGCCTACTTTCCCATGGAAATCCTAGCCCTAATTTCACCCATACATTTTCCGTCTTCTGTAATCAACACTCCTAAATATCGATATTTTCTAACCTGCTCAGATTTCTCCCATTACTCTGAAATTTACATTGCCACTTACATATCTTGACACCTTCATCACCTTTGTCTTTTTGGTGTTAATTTTCATACCATAAACAAATAATTACTCACTGTTAAAAAATAATGGAAAACATTCTTACAAGATCCAAAAATATTCTTGCATCAAATCATAGTAAATGGTCTTCTCATGTACAACACGAGGCATTGCTTTGTTAGACGGTACCAAGCTATTGGATGACTCAATAGATCCTATCACGGTAATTGATCGATCACGTACGTGAATGAAAGTCTAGGTCTGTCTATGCACAATGTTTATTGTTTTATTACAACACAATACAGACAGACCTTACATCTGAACGCTTAGTTTGAAACACTAGCTTGCCGACAAGAGCCACCAAAAAGTTGTTGGTGCAAATGTGGCTTCACAAAGTCATTGCTATATAATGGCTGCACAGGAAAGCGATAGGAGCATTATTGTACATTGCGAAATGGTTTCACGCTACCAATGAAACAAACTTTTTCTGCGAAATTTATCTTTACGGGAAGAAGGTAGTACCCAACTTCCATTCAAAATTTTGTCACACGGGGGATCTTTTTTCGATTATCAATGCTACTCAATGGTTCATGGATAATACACTTCTCTACTTAAGATAGCAGTGAATAACAGGACGAAACCATCATGATAGTGCGGCCCGGAATAACGATGATCACTGCTATGAGAGATTTGTGAGGCTTTGGCGGCATGGGATTTGATACTAAAAATGGATTAGCTTAAGTCAAGGGAAGACTTGATATGTGAAAGATAGAACCGTGGCAATGCAAAGTGATTGGCAAAATATAAAAACCTGCTGTAAAGATCGCCAAATTGTCAGACCTATGGTACGCTGCTTTCCCTTTTATTTGTCTTCCGATTTGGTAGAATTTGTCTTCGTGTGCGACCTCTTAATAACTAATAGAGAGCGCTGAATTCATCCACAGCCGTTGCGTTTTATATGAAGTAAAGGGCAGTGTTACAGAGGGGCAAGTGCATTCCACAGAAAACGTGGAAATGACCATTGCCCGCGTTTTCCATGCCCACGTTTTAGACACTGCACCATGCCATGAGTCTAAACCGAGGGTGAAGATATTACCAATCCTCTAAAAACTGCCTATCCATCATTTTATCAGCGCTTTTTTTATGTCAGCTTATTAGTAAGGCACTAAACACAAATCTAAAATGCGTACGAGAGCCCGTCACCGAGTTGCTGCTCACGTTTGATGTCAGCCGTGTTCTAGTCATCGACCTTCTCTAAAAACTAAACGGCGTACGAAGAAAGAGCCAAAAATTGAAAGAGGAATGTGCAATCACTTTTGCAAGGTCTCGTATACCAATTGATATCGTATAGCCAGATCATGTAAGTTTTACTTACTTTTTAACAATCCTTTATTCAATACAAGGCAGGGTTGCCACTTCAAGGTATTGAGTTACTTTGAAAGAAGTAGAAACAAAAAGTAAACAGAAAAATAGAAGTAATAACAGGGGGAAAAATTGACAAGATGGCGATTGACACTAGATTTAAAAGCATCAAGATCGTGAGTAAGAGGACAGCAGTCTGAAGACAGAGAGTTCCAGATCTTGGCAGTCCTAGGGAAGAAACTGTTAGCATAGAACTATCTGTTTGATTCTGTTTATGTCTACAGTAGCTCATTTCCAGTCTTCAAATCCTGCTATTTTTCACAGGAAGAATGATTTTTAAAGAATTAACAAGGAGGTACCTAGGGCGTTGCTAGTTCCATCCAACTACAATTTTAAGGTTAGTAGGAGCCCCCCAATATTCATAATCCTGGATTTGCCACGAGCTTGTATTGCTATTGACATTCGTTATCGTTGATTTGGACCCAGTCATTAAAGAGGCTAGAGGAGCCTAGAAGTAAAAAATACTTGTACGTCCAAGATAATCGAAAATATCCATAAATTTACCCTACCCTTCAACTCTTCATTTGATGTTGAGGACTGCTCGAGTTCCACCTTCAGCTTCTCGATTTCAGCTCTTGATGCTGTGTCTACCTTTGCTAGTGCTGCTGTGTCTTTCTCTACTCCTGCGGCTGCGTCCACCTCCATCTGTAAAGCTGTTTTACCTTTAGAGTCAGACTTTGCACACCCTGAGAGGAGAACAATATAGTAGTTCGAATCAGCCCAACCAACGGTTCCTTCTATTCAGATTTGAACAGGGATGGACGGAACATGCACCCAAATTGGAACTTCTTGCCTAAACCCTATTTGCATCATTACAGATGCACATCGATACGACCCATGATATTGAATAGTTACGTGGCCTATTTGCGGGAATCAACCAATCACTTAGCAATTGATAGATGTTGTAAGGTTCTGGAAATACTCAAATACTCAAAACACTCCTAGTTAATAACAAATGTTACCTAGGTCATATCCTACCAAGAGTTAGTATTCTGAGCGATGTTCAGTACATCCTGCGTAAGCTAGAAGTATTCTCTTCACTAATATATGATTTTTTGATTTTTAAAAAAAATTTTCACCCTGTTCAAGGCCGAAGCCACTACTACGAACGGGGTCACTTTTCCCCTTCAGATGACAATCTATTCATGCTGGCAATCCCCTCTCTGTCCTATCTCTCCAAACATAGTTTTCCTACTTCACGAGAGCAGATGACAGAGTACAGTATGCACAGTGTCGTGGCAGGCAAGCGCAGGATCGGTTGGAACTTACGACCCTTGGATTGTGAGTCTGACACTCTACCACTATGCCACTACTGAGATTGCCAAGATTGCTCAAAGGGGAACCAGAAAGAGGTAAAACAGTGATATAAAATACCCCCGTGTCTATGCCAGCATTAACAAATAATCTGGAACTTTGATGATCGTGGTCTACGAAAATTGACTGAAAATGCTGCCGGCTAGGGATTCGGGCAGCAGGATTGGCCAATCTGCCTATCATCATAGAAAACAACAAGACAATACCTCTCCTATCTCTATCAATGTCCAGAAAACAGGAAGGAAATGGTGGCGACTAGAGTCAGAATTTCCTATAACACATAACAGAACAATCCGTAAACAGCGAGGAAATATGCTTCCTCCTCTTTTAACTACAGTTGTAGGTTGCAAATCAAGAGCAACCATATAGTTCTCTTGAGAGCTTATGTTTGCCCTTGTTCTATACAGGAACACATTTGTATATAGTTAAACGAGACTTTGGTGCTAATCACAAATATCTGAGACCTCTATCTCCTCCCCATTCTGTAGTGACCGTATAAACGTATCCCCAACAATACCTGGAACAGTTCGATTGCTCCTTTTTACGTGTTAAAGAATCCTGATATCAGAATTATACGTTTGTAAATACAGTCTATACGTAAAGAAGGGGAATGACCATAAGTAAACCTACCGACACAATATTTCTCTTGGTGATTTGCCTCGGATAATTTGTTCTGCAGACCCTCAATTTTCAACTGCATCATATTCTTCTCCTTTTCTGTCTGATCCCTAAGAACTTTAAGAGACTCAACTTGGTGCATGAGTTCAGAGCGCGCTTGATCTGCAGCCTTGTTTGCCTCTTCGAGCCGTGATGCCATGCTTAAGTTCTCTTGTTCAAGTTCCTCTAGAATCGCGCGTTCTCTTTCCACGTTATATTGGTTTTGCCTCTTCATTTCTTCCAAAACATCTTTAAGGTTCCGATTTTCCTCAGACGACTCGTGAAGAGTTTCCAGCAATTGGTCCCTTTCAGCCTCAGCCTTTTTAACTACAGAATCTCTTGCTTCTACACCTCGGGTCAGTTCAGATCGCAGTAGGATGATTTCCTCATTGGCTTCCTTAAGTCTACAACACATCTCGTCTTTCTCATCAACATTGCCCATCCGATCTTTCACACTGTCCAGTTCACCCTTCAGAGCATCCCTCTCTAATTGCATCATCTTAATAGTATCGTTGTGCTGTTGAATTTTCATTCTGACTTCCTCATTCTCTCCTTTAATCTTGACCAGCTCTTTTTCTAGAGCTTCTCTCTGCTCCTTCAACTCATTAAAATAGACAGTCTCTTCTCTTACTTGTGCCAACTCTTGTCGTAGTTCCTCTATGCGAACTCCTGCACATTTAAGTTCACTTTTTGCACAATCTCTCTCCTGTTGTATCACTTCAGTGGTGTCTCTGTGCTCTTTTTCTTTCATCCTAACTTCCACATTCTCTCTTTTCACCTCCTCGAGTTCAATTTCTAGAGCTTCCTTTTCTTCTTTTAGGTCACTGAAATAGACACGATCTTCTTTTAATTGGGCTAATTCTTGTCGGAGTACATCCATTTGAGCCTCTGCACTATCAAGCTCACTTTTCAGAGAATCTTTCTCTAATTGCATTTTTTCAATAGTATCTTGCAGCTCTTTGCCTTCCGTCTTGACTTTCTCGTTTTCTGTTTTTACTTCCCGAAGTTCGGCTTCTAGAGCTTCCTTTTCTTCTTTTAGGTCACTGAAATAGACACGATCTTCTTTTAATTGGGCTAATTCTTGTCGGA
>JAAAKL020008075.1:0-16265 GCA_010016065.2 Carybdea cf. marsupialis auct. non (Linnaeus, 1758)
CCAGCTGAAGAAAGACTGATTGCAACTGTAGGATGTTTCTACTACTACAGCAGCAGAACCCAGTATATCATCATCATAGTACTCAGGCAGACACACTAGCAATCATGAACTACATAGTATAGAAATCAATAAACATGAAGGGCTTACGGCGCTGGCGGGGATCGAACCCAGGATCTCCCACATACAAAACGAAGACTTTACCATTGCACTAAATAGTTTAATGGAGGAGCTAACAATCGCTAAATGGCAAATCAAAAGAGGAAAGGCATGTGGGTTTGATAACATTCCTTCTGAAGAACAAGGGACTACGATCAGGCACTTCTCTATTTCTGTAATTGTGTCTATCAACAAGAACCCATAAACAGATGGAGACAAGGCTGTATCCTTCCTTTCCCCAAGAAAGGAGATCTTGGTTCGACAACAAACACTCACTGCCATATCAGCTAAAATCTACAATCTCCTACTACTAAACACAATCCGCCCAGAAGTGGACATGATTCTGCGAAAAACCCAAAATGGATTCTGACAGAAAGGTTCTACAGTAGGCCAAATTCTCACCATCACCATACTGATTGAGGGTGTCAATGCCAAAAATCTAAAGGCAGTCTTCATGTTTGTAGATTTTTCTAAAGACTTTGACTCAGTTCACCGCAGCAAACTTAAAGAAATCATCCTCTGCTATGGCACTCCTGCTGCTTTACCAGAATACCAGATCAATGATCAGATCACCAGACGGCGATACGGACTTCTTTGAGACAGTTGCTGGCGTTTTACAAGGTGACACACTCGCCCAATTTCTTTCATTCTCTCCCTTGACTATGCCCTTAGAACTCCTGCTGATCCACATCCTGAGCTAGGCTTTACCTGGAGCACGCCCGTAGCTCATAATATCCTGCAAGAGTCATCACAGATGTTGATGCTTTAATACCTGACACAATAGAGGAAGCTACTAGACTCCTTCATATTGTCAAATCAACAGCAAGCAAAATAGGATTGTCGATAGACGCGCAAAAGACAGAATTTTTGACTTACAATCAGTACGGCACCATCATGTCAGAAATGTGGCAAGCCGATCAAGGCTGTCGACGAGTTCTGTTACCTAGGCAGCAACATATATACCACCGAAAACAATATCAGCATCAGAAAAGCCAAAGCATGGAAAGCACCTAGATGGCCTTAGTGTGATCTGCAAGTCTTCCCTTCCAGATCGTATGAAAAGGGACTTATTTAAAGCTGTTGTCGAATATCCACATTAATAAAAGAAAGACGCCTCAAACTTGCTGGTCATCGTTGGAGGAATAAAAGAGAGCTAGCAAGTTATGCTCTCCTCTGTGACCCAAAACATGGTAGGCGATCCGTAGGAAGACCCCATCACACATATATAAATCAACTGTAAAAACAATACTGTACTCCTGCTCGAAGACTTGCCTGCTGCAATTGGGGATCAGAAAGAATGGAGGGAACAAATAAAACATATCCAAGCTACCTCGACCTGATGTTGACGATGAAATAGTTGAAATAGTTAAAATTCAAAGGCAAGAGTCTTGCAAGCATATATATATATACTCATCTCACTTGGTATCTTGGTTAATATAATATTCCTCGTGACACAAAAAAACTGACTTCCAGCAGGATTATGACACTTTGGGTATTATCAGTTTGATTCAAAAACGAAGAGTTAAGTGCGAGCAGTATGAGGATGGCTATGTCTTTATTTAGTTGTAATTGTTCATAGTCATTAGGAAATGACTTGTATTATTGCACCTTGACCTTGTGACTTATGGGTATGTTGCAATGCATTTATATGCAGTTGTTGTGTCATGACCTAGTGTCAAGATCAGTTAAGATACTGGTCTAGTTACCTCAAGATTCTGCCTACTTAATCAGACTTTTTCTAATTATCAATAATATTATGGCATCCTGGAAACCCTACTAAGGCTAGTCAGGGCAAGAGTTTGCATTAGAAAACATTTTATTGCCTGAGCTTATTACCTTTCAACAGGTATGTGATGCAGTGTTTTATAAAGCAGTGAGGGAAAGCATAGCAATGCCTTGTACATTTCGTAAAATACAATAATGCACCTCCTTTATGTGTACAGGTAATGTTACTTTTATTAACATGTTCAGCTACTGCCATGACACGAAGTATGTTTGAGTTTCACAACTTCAGTTTTCATTTGCTCCTCCTTGAATATAACTTCTCACAACACATTTGAACATGCAACCATAAATGGACTCATTCCTAACAATGATCAATATAATCCCCATTAAAAATGGTCTCTAGAACGTCTCTCATTATTTGTGGGGAATTTTACCTATTAACTGCAAGTATTTCTAAAGCTTGTTCACATCTGTCCACAACCAAATCTGGTTTTATAATTTAGGCTGGGGCCCTAAAAACATTGTGAGCTTCACAATAGAACAATTCATAGGAAATCTTTTGCTCCTTTTCATCTACAATCCATATGAACTATGCACTTCAGATTTGTGGTTACATACATAAATATTTTAAGAACTTGGCAAAGTCATCCGCTGTTTTCCCTCATGTGAATGTAACTGTTACATATGTCACATATTTGGCCAATTCACATGTACAAGTCAAAAATTCTATCACCCATTTCTCTCATGAGAGGCAACCTTGAAATGTTTGATGCTAAAGTGATTATTCATCCCTTCAGTAATAGTAAATCTTACCCTTAAATTGGGAAAATGCATTGCATGATGAGCATCATGACAAGTTAAGTAGTGTTTGTAAAAAGATAAACAATCAAAAGTTTATACCATTGGGCATCTAGTTTACCTGCAGATTGGGATGGTTTCTCTTGGTAGCCCCTTCAAAGGACAAATTACCTAATGAAGCTGAGATATGTGCTCCAATATCCACTTTGTAGCTTTCTCCCCCTTTGCCAAGGATGATGCCAATGACAGTCTCATCTTTTACTGGTACATACTTCAAAAGAAAAAGCACATGATCAAATGCTTTCACAATCAAACAACCGAACATAAATGAAGTAAATAGTTGTGCATTATGAACATATCAGTTGAGAACATTCATTATACGGTCTCTGGTATTATTCAGATTCAAGAATTGTTGTATTTTAGTGGGTAGTTTACTTGCCTTCCTATGGACACTATGTTTGACCCTATCAGAAGCACGTATACAGCATAATCACAGTACTTTGTAAAGATATATCTGAGACATTTAGGGCACTGGCTTACTAGAGAATTATCCCAAAGGCATACTATTTACAAGGCACATTTAACATAATGGGAAGAACTCTACACTTTTTGTTTGTTTTGACATTCATTCAAGTTCAGCTTCAGGTTTGTAATAAAAAATAGAAATTGACTGCTCCAAGCAAGTATTCTATTTATGTTTGTAGGATGGAACATTAAGCTAGTTGACAAGTCTATGTAATATACTTTTTGGCACCTGTCTGTTCCTCATCAAACAACAACGACAAAAGTCTGCCAAAAGGCAGAGAACATTTTGAATAAATTTACTAATTGAGAGGCAGTTGGTAAGAAACATCTATTGTCAGCAATAATCAAGAACAGCAGTCAAAACTGGAAGCTATAGCTTGCACAACATGTTCAGGATGAAAAAAAGAATATAAATACAAACTTTGATGAATGGATTTTCCAAACACTTGTTGCTTGCCAAAGTTACAAATAAAAATATATTATAACAAACTAAAATACTGTAATCTTTGAGAACACAAGACCAACAGAAAGGACAGATTACTGAATTGTCAACTGTTTGAAAGGGAAAGGGGGTGCACTATCTTAAGCAATCTACTCTGGACTCAGGCTGCCTGACTAACTGATCAATGAAATTAGATGACATAAAGTTATGACAACATCATCACATAACATAATCAGTTTTATGCCTGGATGTGGAACCAAAAAAACAACAATGACACAATTGAAAAGCTTTATATGAATATTGTGAATCTGGAAAAGGAATTTGATTGCATCCAAAGACAAGATCTCTGTTACAGGGGTAGATCCAGGGGATAATGGGTTTACAAAACCACGCTACAAGGATTGAAAATCAGGATCATCTTTTATTAATATCTAAAGTTGCTAGGAACCAGAGTGAGTAATCTATTGTGATTATGAACAAGACCACTAACTTTTAGCATGAAGCAAAGTGAGCTATTTCACAAATTGAAAATAAAGCATCAGCTTACAGTCTGAAGATATTACATAAGGTTGTTGACTTGCTTCAAACACTTTTTTCAGATGTCAATTGTCACTGTTTTGACTCCTTCTGGTCAAGACCATTGAGTTGTCAGCCTAAAAGGTATGTATCAAGGGATCCAACATAATGTGTCAGGTTTAAAGCCTGACAAAAGTGTAGGCCTTCATGTTGTATTATTAGAAGCATTAGAATACCTGTGGTGTTAGAAATAATATGAAGTTGAATCAAGTTGTTGACTGTTAAAATTGATAGCAAGCTTATTTGAATTCCAACTCAGTGCATGATTACCTAATAAGTGATCACAGTTACAACTAGATTTCTTCATCCTCAAGCATTGTGTGTTCCCAGGCTCCACAAGGCAAGAGGCTAAAACTCCTCTGCAATTTCTAGTCTTACTTGACAGCAGTATGAAGTAAACAATACACGTTTACTGTCTCTGTCCAAACATATCCATTCTCAAACTCTCTGCAATACTCTCTGCTCCCTGTTTCCCCACCTTACACTTCTAGTTCTTTGTGCAAGTGAAATCTGGTGGAAGGGAATACAAGGCCTCATGAGGTAGGAATTTAGTTACAAGTTTCTGTGGCTCTTTGAAAATGCCACACTGAAATGGGATGACTGTCATGAAAAGTAGAAGTAGCCCTATTTCCAAGTACTACATTTCATAATGAATAAATGATAGTATAATAGTGTTAAATAAATTTGCCACTGCAGTAAAATGAGCTTGTCCTTCCCCCAATATTCACAAAAGCACAATCTGGATAGATCAACTTATCCTTCTGAGGCATATTGGAAGGTATTAGGCAGAGGTGCTCAAGGTATTCGCATACCGGTATGTAACTCAACTCAGTAAATGATAAAGCTGCCTTAAATTGTAGACTCCTTTTGAATCTGACAAGGGACTTGTTACTGGAGCATAGAGCACTATAAGTCCATATGCCCTTCTTTATGTCACCAATGCCTCTTTCCAAATTTAGCCATCATGCCCTTATACTGAAGGCAAGGAACTTATACATCAGACCACGGTGGGTTCAAGTTATTCCCATGCACACAGTATCATATAATGTCAGCAGTAGGTATTTTGCCCAAATTAATGTGTTTAAAACCTTCCTACCAAAGCTCAGTTTTAAAATCTCTTTTATTCAGTCTAGTACTAGAATACTGTCCAAAGACATGGTAATCACTACACAGACCATGGAGGAGTTGCTTGACTGACTACAAACATAGATAGTAGAGATAGAAAGCAAAGGCTTCAAAGCTAACATGAAGAAAATAAAAATCTTGATAAGTGGACCAAATCTCGATGCCTAGAAAGATACGTAGAATGTCACAGAGGGGCCAGGAGGGACTACATTTAATGCACTGGATGAAAGACCAACAGGAAGACCTTCAACTATACACACCAGTCAATGCTTAGCAGTTGACTCTGGTTATGGCAAGTAGCAGCCTCTTTGAGAAAGTCAGCTGCTATTTATATCTAGGAGATATGTTGTGTGTAGCAGGAGGATGTGAGCTGGTCTCTTTGTCATGTACTTAGTTTGTTGGGGGAAATCTAAGGAAATATTCCCCATTCTCCAGACTAGAGCGCTCCCACCTACTGGCAGTGGGCATATCTACCAGACTAGTGATGGACCAGTTCTGCTATGTGGTAGTAAAACCCAGGCTGTGTCCAAAGCCTCTTCAAAAAGGATCAGGAGAAGTGACAGGGCTACAACAAGACCGATTCTCCAGACCAGGACAATACACTACAAATGAAGAATACTTGGATAGGTTCAATATTGTCTGCATACGTGACCTTCTGAGATTAAGCAAACTGTGATGCTTGAACAAGCTGAGGCAGTCCCAGGGTGGACTGACAAGTGCTATAACGTAAATGCTTGTGGATCTTGAGGACCAAGGAGGCCAAAAGAAGACCTGATACGGATAAAGTCAAGTCGGGCTACAAAACCTTGTGATTATGTGAATACTAAATAGAATATCGACTAAATACCATACCCAGTATTGTCACACATGTATTAAATTAAACAAGTTTGTTTATTGAAACAATAGTGTCTTTCCAACATCACAGTAAATCTTACCCTTTTTTGATTGGTCTCGATCCAAATAAGAGCAGGTTGTCTGTGACGCAAAATCCCAGCTTTGAAAGCAACAAAAGATTTCCCAGCTTCCCTGATACCTGGCCCAAGTATCACTTTTTCGTTTGAATCATCTATTCCTTCAGCAGTGCCCACTTGATCTCCAGGTAAAACGACTTTGTCAACCAAAGTCTTGGAAATTGCCATCTTACATAGCTCCCTTCAGTAGCAAACACATGTCTATCCACTTTCCACCAGATTGCTCTGCTATAGAAAATACGCCCATGAATTCTCTTAAAAAGAGCCCAAAATTCCGCAGCCCATATTCTGTATCTGCTCCCTTTGAAAATCACTGATCTCAAAAAGAAGAGATCAATGATTGAAAATGCCAACTGAGATAAGAATGGTGGGATGGGGGTAGGACCTTCTAGGGGCTCAAGATTGGCTCATCGAGGATGCAAGAATGCTAAAAATATATCTGGTTTAATTTTAGCGGAGGGATGTATTGTATTTTATTAGCTAATTTAAAAGAACTGTGGATATTTTGTGATGTATTTTTTGTTGTCAAGTCAAGATTTTAGTAACATGCTGGTGTTGTAATTTATGATATGTGCGATGTTGATAATCATCTTTTCCTGGAAAGGGGTACGAGAAGTGCTCGATAAATTGGAAGAGATGTAGAAAAGGAAAGAGGATATGAACCACTGCTTCAGGTCGTAGAGAAATGCCACTGGAAACTGGTTAGGGAACTTGTAGGCGTAGACACAACCAAACTTGTGCAATGATGGAAGAGGAACAACAGTACTTCCTCTAAAATGCAAAGAGGGTCTTACTTATATGTTGTCAGTCAGAAACGCCGCCCCATTACATCATTGTTTTTCTATGAACTGTTCATAGAAAAACACTGATTTCATCAAAATTCAACAGAGATATTTATCATGTAACGATCGGGAGCTTTATGGGCGGGCGCCGCTCAAAGCAAGGTAAATATGAATAAGGATGAGGCTGTAAACGTGTCCCATCCTGTCGTCAAAATTTATTAAGAAGAAAAAAACCCTGTTTTGCAACGACTAAGATTTGTGATATTGCAGCCATATTTATTGCTAACTCGATCTAATGCCGTAGAAAACTAAAGAATACTATACTATTGTTCCTCACATTCACTTCTAATTCGATTCTCCATCTCAATATCAAGGGAAATTCTAATGACACAGAGCCACCGTAGGAGCATGGCCCCCACTTTTTTGCCTACGTAGGAGGCTTTACCAAACGTTCTGGTCATAAACCAATCCCCTTGTGATCAATTCATGCCTTAGCATTGTTTTACAAAACCGATCATCACATGAACTCAGTAAAATCTGAAATATTAAATGTGAGAACTGACGGCTCCTTTCTAAGGTCTAAAAAACCCCAGCCTCTTACTCACTGAAGTCATCCCCAACAATATCTTCATCGTCGTTCATTTCGAAATGCTTGCAAGTGTAAAATCAATTGTGTAGCACATTCTTTAAACAAAACGAATAGAGAGGCGACTGACTTCTTTTTAAAGAGGTGATAAGCTTTTAATTAATTAGAGAACATAAGGAGTGAGGAAATTGTAAATGCAATACAAGACAGTTTACTAAGCTTTGATTTCAACCTTAAAAACTGCAGAGGGCAAACTTAAGATGGGGCAAAAAACATGATGGCAAGGATTTTACCTAAGCAACCCTAAGCCCTTGTTACACACTGCTATGAATATCCGCTAACCCTGTCTGTAAAAGATCTGACTACCTATTGCAGGTATTTAAGCCACACACTAAGAACTGTCCGAGAAGTTTGTTTCCTCGTTAATTTTTTGCCAAAACGAGAAGAGATTAGAGGAAATTAGGGAGGTCATGGAAGGTAAGATCGACGAAAGCGTCAATGATACGCACAATTTCTCAGCTGCAGACAAGCTATGCAAAATCTCTTGGATAGTATGGGCAGCATTTTCAAAAAAAAATAGACTCTGGGATGAAAGTCATCAAGAACGTCTTGATGCTGACACTAAAACAAGGATTTCGGTTTATGCATCAGTGAATGACTCTATGGTTTGGTAGACAACCTATAAAGAACATTGCAACTTTGCAAAGGCAAACAATGTCTGCAGTCAGTGGCTATATATGACAAGGCAAGTATTCAAAACACTCAAAGGCATAGGCGACGTCTACGTGGGGCCTTGGAGGCTCGAGCACTCCCTGAGAAATGGTACAGGAGGGCTTAGCCCCTTCTGAAAAATCGTCCTTTTTGTTTTAGGCTAGCTGCTCTTATTATTTTAAAATTGTTGTACAGTATTTAGTAGATATGTCATTTTCCTCAATTGTCATGAGTGCTATTCTACTTTTCACACTTCAATGTCAATTAACTGTCAAGTACGGAAATCGGATCTTAGTCCATACAAAACAATTGTAAATTGCTGTCAAAGTCAGGAAGCTGCACTACAGTACAGACAGAAAAAATGAAAAAATGTACCAAGAAGAGTTAGAGAACCTGATGCTGCTTTACTGCGATGATATTGATGAATCATCTTTTTCCTACCAACCTCATGTTTTTCAAGTACTTTATAAATATTTGAAGCTAGTTTAATTGGTAGAAATAGTAAATAAAGTACAGACTCTAACTGTGGAGGATAGAGTCCTTATTGAAGTATAACTTGAAAGGATTATGCTCGTCAATGGTAGCCTACTACTAGAGCTTTGCCTGAGCGATCTTTTTCAATGGCTAGGTGCATCAAAACATGGCTGAGAGCTTTGATGAC
This sequence comes from Carybdea cf. marsupialis auct. non (Linnaeus, 1758), assembly GCA_010016065.2. Lineage (NCBI taxonomy): Eukaryota > Metazoa > Cnidaria > Cubozoa > Carybdeida > Carybdeidae > Carybdea > Carybdea cf. marsupialis auct. non (Linnaeus, 1758). The sequence continues at coordinate 9,059 of JAAAKL020008075.1, forward strand.
ACAAAGACGTATTAAGGCACTAGCTAGCTTGAATGTACACAAGGTCGTTGTAGGCAAACTGACATTAGTAGAAATAGCTAATGATTTGGTTGAAGGCCGACCAGTCGGGTGACAAAACTTTTGAACGTTTACTAATGCTGACCTCTGTAATAAGGAAATATACTTTTCTAGTTAACAAAACTTTAATCATTTTAAGACCTACTTATTCGAGTTCGGTTTTCCATACCATCCAAGCGTCTACATTGGTAAATGTGCTACATGTTATTCAGAGGAACAACGTAAACGGAAATGTGTATTCTACAGCCTAGTATGTTAACTAAATAGATATTTTGTGGATGAAGAGACTACAACTAAGGTCCTAAAAGTATTGTTCGACAGTAATTAGGAAGAGAATGATGTACCGTATAACTGCAATAAGGGTTCGATAGCCAAACTACCCAAAACATGAGATATGTAAAATTGCAATAATCTGAGAGGCATCATCAATTTTCAAGGTCTTCTTAAGATCTCTCTTAAAATGTCGAGGACCTTCGATCCAAGACTGACCATCCTAAAGAGATGGCTGGTAAAGTGAGTTTTAAGATCAAAGAAAAAAAGACGCAAGTAAAAATTCTTCCTGCAGCTCCGAGCCAGCTTTAGCCCTTCAGAACAACACAAAATGTAGCCTAAGGATATGACAGTATGAGTTAATAAAATGACAGAATGGACATATTTCTTCCTTTATCTGCTAATTATAATGATACTGGGACATTTCGTCATCCTCCGATACCATCATTTGATGGATCTAACCTTAGAAGAGACGAAAAGCTAGTAAATTTCGGTATTTTGATGTTCACTTGAACAAGTTGATGTAAATACAAAAATCATAGACCGTATTATTCAAATTTGAGAACCAGGCATGGCTGATTTCCGTTGCAGAACTTTCTACATTGGTTATGTACTGTATGATTTTAACAACTCTTCGTTTATTTAAAAGCATGAACGCACAAGGAACAAACCACTTTTTATATCACCATAGTTGTTACGAAAATGTAAATCCATAGTGTATCTAAATCCATAGTAGATTAACGGTCTATGATTACGCTTTGTGCTCCCAACGCTGTTTATCAGGAGAGTGTATAAGAGACTATGAACATCGTAGAAATATAGAAAAGTCATCAAAGGAACTTACAACCTAGCACGGGGGCTTTCTCACCCTACATCCTTTGCCATCATTTTTTCTTTCGTTTAGTCATCTCCATCATTATTCCATAGGGAAATCAAAATGTTCATTTTGATAGCCGTACTAACAGCATAGAAAGATCTGCAATTTTGGATTCTTACTGTAAAGGTGTTATTGATTCAATAATCTTAACAGTTTTGTAAAGTATATATAAGACTAAAAGCAAATAAAACTGACCAGTTGTCCCAATCACTATGCAATGGAAGCATTAAACGGCGTCCATTTTAATCGAGTACTCAAGCCACTTGTTGTATCTGGGATAACAGCAGCAAGGCTCAACGACAGCATCGCACAGCAGACGGTAAACAGAGATTATGTAACATATGTTTCCTATGTATGTAACATATGTTTCATAATCTCTGCAGTAAATGAGGATAGTGCGCTGCACAGTATAACTTTCAAGTTGCTCTTTACTCAAAACTCTAAATAATCAACTACCTACAACAATACAAATCTAATCATAAAATAGTGTGATTGTCACGTTCTCACGTCGTGAACAAACCATGATTATGCTACATTCCCCAATAAGAATACAGAGTTTGAACATGAAACCACTGTACCATCTTTCTTGAAATTTAAGTTGTTTTCCTCCAAAAGACGTCTTGGGGAACTCTATGACAGGTCTAATAGGATCATGTTTAAGCACCTGACTAATGTTGACCGCACCCTCATTGCATGATGGAGTGACTTGTCTTACTCGCCATAGCATAGTTAACAGATGTAAAACGAAGAAGTTTCATATATGACAGTATAAAGTCAACTCAAATGGTAGTTTTCTCGGCCTTTAGATTATGTAATGATAGTGAAAGACTTATCATCTCCGTCAGCGTATCACATAAAGGATAAACTGTGAAGAAAAAATGACCCAGGAAGGTAAAAGGCATGGTTTGTATCCAAGTACCATTGTATTTTTACAAAAATATAATAGCAGGCCTGACGCTGGAGGAAAGTGTAACATCACATTTATGCGCGTAACAACGGTAGCTGGGGCCCCTAGGACACTCTCGCCATGGATGCCCCCCTGGGCAAATTAGTGCAAAGAGAGGGTTTCCACTCGAATAGTGAGTAGTTATAAAGCTGAGGTGTCTGGGGGCGTTGTAAGGCCTTCCATGGGGGTCCGGAAAATTGCTCAATTTTGATTATTTCATATTTAGGGCAGTTTTACTCTTTTAAAGCATACAGCTTTTAAGAAAAAGTATAAATTTTAAGACGTTAGATTCTCGCCCTCCTGAAGATTTTCGATAAATTTGAAAAATCGGATTGATGCAGTTTCTTCACAAACTCAGCAAATGCAAATGGGGTCCAGAAGTAATTATGGGGACCTGAAAGTAGGAATTCTTTACATGTCTACTAAAAAGTCATAAAGGTTTGAATTAAATGTGATATTTTAAAGATGTTCCTGAATCCTGACGAAATAACTACCGGAATCAAGGACATATCAATAAAAACACCCAACACAATCAACGAATGAAACATGGCAGTAGTGCAATTTGACATGCAACAATTCACAATGCAATCAATGTACGTTTCCATGAAAAATGAACAAAATATTGTAAGTTTGAATTGTTAATAATGCCAAAATGAAATTTGTAGAAAGAGTCATTTACGGCACAAATTATTAGCAAGCGATCTCGAAAAATATCATTTATTGCATGATATATTGTCAATCGATCTCAAAATATAACGAAAAATGTCATTTTGAACACGTGTTCCCAACCTTTTGTGTGCCCAGGACCGGTTTCAAAGTTTAAGAACTTTTTGAGGACCGGTACATGGATAAGGAGCAGATTTACAACTTAAACATCGAGTCGTTATATTTGAACTGGTTTAGGTTCTTACAAAATATATACATCATTACAAATAAAATAAAAAACTGGAAACGATAACGAAAATAAGTGAAAAAAAAGATAATAATGCTGTCATCCCACTGTAGGCTCCCAAAGCAAGACGTGACATCTTTTTTCTTCCCTTTCATTCATTTAGGCAGAACTTGGAGTTTTTGATATGCAATTAACGTCATTGACATATTGATCGGTACTCTTTTATATACGCACGAGGCTTGGTTATCAGTTAGAAATTGAAATTTCCAGGGCAGCGTTAGTTTCAGCCCCAAGACCTCAGATTAGCGAAAAAGTAAGTAATCTTTACTTTCTTTTTTGATTCTTTGCTTAAATTTTTCATTTTGTTTGCGTTAACGTTTATATCATATAACGATTGATTTGTATTTATTTTTTGATAGTGTATTAATTGGAGGTAAACTACTTTGTATTCCAATGTAGACGGTCGACTATATGTCAAGAACAACTGAAAGTTATCTTCAAACGGAAGATAGATCTAGTTTATGGTTGTTTAACCTTGAATTAGTTGACGCGTATGCGTATGCGCAGCTGAGGTAACTCTTGTGGGAATTTCGTATATGGGTTCATCTGTCTTGGAATTCAGTACAAGTTCCTACACCCACGACCCGGTAGAAATTTCTCTACGGCCCGGTGGTTAGGGACCCCTGATTTAGAACACAAAATACTGGCACGGAATCTGATTAAACGATGACAAATATCATTTTTGAACGACATCGAACAATTCTGGGAAAGAAGCAAATAAAAACTTGCGGCCCACCGGTTTTAAAATTTGTTCACAAACCGCGACAATCGAAACGAATCTATTTTTTAGGCCGGCCTAATACCATCAACAAATCCAAATGTTTGCATCCCATCGTAGTCAAAGTGTTAAAAGAATCAAGTATGCAAGTCACATTCACGTTTTACCAAACTCGAACAGAATGTAACAAACTGATAATCAACATCCACAGTCTGGAAAAACATTGATCCTGCCATCCTGGAGGAAACATTTCTTATTCCTCAGAATTCTTCTAAATTGAGGAACCTTAGCAGAGAAAATAGAACTGGGAATTCGAAAAACGGAAAAAGACAGTATGTTTCTCCTCTGAAGACAGTATTTTCTCGTTTTGCTAAATCATGAGGATCAAGCAAAAATGTTTGCTTTTTCCAACTGTTCACCAGTCCGTGAAGTCCTTTGATTTTAGCAGAACTCATTATATATAGATAATAATCAGTAAAAGTTTCAGTATGAGTGAAACTGATAATCGTATGACAAAGCAAGCATAAATGACCAGACTATCATCATCATCATTTTGCGGCCTCAGCCGAGATAGAATTCACTACACCCTTCCAGTATTCCCTATTTGTCATGGCTCCTAAAAGATCTTCCTTGGCGATAGATGTATCTCGATGTATCCTGTCTGGAATGGTTAATTTACGAGATCGATGGTGAGATGATGGGTGCCTCCATAACACAAACGATGAAACTAGTTCATCTTTGCACGTGCACAATGGCTAACAAACCGGACACGTCTCTTTTGAACTGGTTGATAGGTTGATACTCTTGGAAGGTCTCCATATATCATTTCTAGAGTTGGATGATCTCGCCATGAAAGATTAAGTACTCTTCTGATAAGACGAGTATAACATCCGTCAAAAAGGCGCTGCTGTTTTGCCGAAAGAGTCCAAGTTTCAGATCGATGGATCCATAGAATAAGATTGGCTCAATAAGTACGCGAAAAACTTTGATTTTGATCTTACGGTCAAGATTGGATTTCCAGATCTTGCTCATTTTATTACAAGTAGTCCATGCTATGCCTTTTCTGATATTGAGGTCTTTTTCAGAGTTCTTGATATGTGACCAGACTAAAACTTCTTCTCCCGCACTTTTTCTGCAACTGCCACCTACACTCGTTGTCACGAGCGAGAGGATGACACCTATTGTTCGTGGATTAGTTGCCTTTGTGCAGGCTCAAAATAGTGTGTGTGTGTGTGTATGTGTGTAACTTGTGTGTGTTTTTGAGACTTCAGATTCATAAGGGCCTTCACAGCCAAAGTTCCCTATCTTTTTGTCAACTTTTCTTCAAATTTCAGATAAAATGAAAGATTATATAGAAGTACTGGGGGTCCCATGATATCACAATCTGGTCGGGCCCCTAGGACGTGCACTCCTTGAACCCTGCCTGATCACATTTCCGGTCTAGTCTAGATTGAAGCCGAAAGAGTAGGCCCCTAATCCTTTTGATCAGATACAGTTTTTATTTATCTATTCCCTTTTTTTAAAACTAATACGTAAATTCTTGTTCGGAGGAATCTCATCTGTTTACCGACACAAATCTGGACACCAGAATACCTCCGCAAAAAAGACCCAGTTGGGCTGGAATTGGCCACACACGTGCTCTAAAAGGTGCACCATTTTCCAAATGTTGCCTCCTTGCCAAATCGAGTGCTTTGTTTTGCACTCTATGAGATTTAAGTGTCTAAGAGTTTTCAAGCACAGTATAAAGTTTTAATGCTCGTTTAGTCGCTATCTTGGTCGTTGAAAGATGGGAGGCCCGCATGCTGATGTCAGTCTTACTCTTAAGATTTCCTTACAAGTGATTACCGTAGTTATAGTCACTTCATACAGTGCTGGAAGCATTGGGGAAAGGAAAAGCGCATCGCAGGGAAGCGATGAGAGTTTCTTTGGAGTAGATGAACCAAACAAACATCACTGGAGTAAAAAAGATGACATGTTTGGCCATCCACATGGGGAATACTACGGGAAGCTTAACAGAATGAATAAGGATAAGGTGAGAAGGTTTGGTACTCTCTTTTCTTCCCTAGTTAAGGTAGGGATTGTGACATAGCCTCCTAGTCCTACATTTGCGCAATTCCAGGAATTCGTTAACCATGGGGTAGCCTGATAAAGTGAGACCAGTCGGCTTAGCTTGGTTTGCTGATGATCATCGGTGTAAATCATATTTTAGCGTGTGATTCCCCTTTCAATATTCATCAGCATTCTGTTGGGTTCATTGATATGATATAGAAGAATCTGTTGTGTAATTTCAGGAGCAGGGGAACTTAAAGCAGATTAGGAGGGGGGGGGGGGGCGTAAGTAGGCTGAGTTCAGATTTAATTTTTCACGTCCAACTAAGGTGGCTTTGGTCGTTGTGTGGAAAGGGGTGTTTTGTAAGGTGTAACAATTGAACAATTTAGCAGGTAAAACAATTTTGTGATGACATTATCCATAAAACTAAAGAAGTATAAATAAACATTTTGAGTTAAAGTACATGAGCCAAGAAAATGAGAAAAAAAATTGTGAGTCTTTATTGTTCTTTTGTTCAACTTAATTTTAAATGTTATTGGTGTAAACGCATTAATGAAAAATGGATGTTAATACATGTAATTGCTCTTCATATTCAGAAAAGAACGCTTGCCCACGCAAACAATAGCCTGTCTGGAAAATAATTTGAGATCCCCATGTCTGCTTAATTTATTGTGCAACAAAACTAAATTAGAAATAAAATGCAAGGTTTCCTGTCTAGACACGTACAGTATGCAGAAGCAAAATCTGTTGTGTGTCTCAATATGCATATTTTGCTGTGAATGTGACACATTGTCTGCTGCAATCAATTGCAATTTTGATAATGCTAAGAAGTGGTCACAGAAAAATTAGATTTGGCAAATCTTTGGGGGGCCATGGACCCCCTGCCTCCTCTGTTCCCCGCATCCCTGAATTTATTTATGAGCACCTATCTTTATGCAGTACTCAAGGTAAGCAGTGGACTGCAAGAAGGCCTCAATATTTCTGTTCCTGTATAAGTTACATTGCAGAACCTTGTTAATGGCTTTTCTTCACCACTTTCTTTTTTGATTGTTGATTTCCTGTATTGAGTGGATTGAGTTATTTTTTAGTAATGCCAGTGTGATGTTTGCTTACAAGACCTTTTTTAGATAGATTGTTTTCAGCCATAAACAATGAGTTGTCTCTTAACACCTTTTTTCTTTGGCACATTGTTACCTGTTCTGCAGCACAAACCTGCTGAATATATATATATGTATATATTTGCCTGATGAACGTGAAACTTGGAGTAGCGAATTTCCATATCTCTTCCTTTAGTACCTCTTTCTATACTGCTCTGCATTTATGCATCGAGCACTCTCG
>JAAAKL020008076.1:0-16265 GCA_010016065.2 Carybdea cf. marsupialis auct. non (Linnaeus, 1758)
CATCGCGATTCAGTTCTTGTTTTCACAAGACCGTTTCGCGAACCAAAATTAGAGATGCAAAGATTTAAAAATGACGAGACTCGTTGCTCTCTTGAAAAGGGCACTCAACGCCGACTCAAAGTTAAACTTCCCAGAGCCATTTAGGGCCTTTTACACTTCAAAATTACGAAAGCTAGCAGGGGGCGCTCACAGCGCCTCGGAACCCCAGCTGCTGTATCTTTTCACTATCTACAAAAATAGCGAACCGTTTTTAAACTCTTATTTCGTACTCTGCGTAATAATAAGAGCTGATGAATCTGATTAGTGAAAAGTGTGCTTGGTTGATAGTAAAAGTGTTCTGTTACGCAAGCGGTCATTCTTTCAAGCGGTGTTCAAATTCATCCTACTCTTTTGTACCGCAACGACCTCACAATGGCAAAATCGCTTGCATCACTACAGTCCATTAAAAATTGGTGCGTGGCACCTTGGTCTAATGGGCGATGCTTCCTTTTTAGATGAGCGATAGTTCATTTACAGCGCTGAATTTACTTTTAAAGTTAGCTGCCATGCACGCATGCGCACCGCCTGCAGGGAACATTGCAGATCTTATGTTGATATCCAAACGAAAATAATCTTTTGCAGATCATGAAAAGAAGCTAGTATTGTTCTTTAGAGTGACATAATTTTCATCTCCATACAACTTTTCGCTTATCTATAGTATACCTATGGACCGCTGATAATTATTGTTTCAATGGATTGCGTAAGTAGCGTTTGCGAATCCGTGGGACTTGTGATGTCACAGAAGTCCATTTAAACGAACCACTATTTAAGTATGCCGTTTCACTTTATTTCGTTTTGCTATACTTTAGCGTCATTTCATTCTCTTATAGGAATGCATTCGAGCTCTTGGGCGCAAAGGTGCTCATCTTCCATTCCGAGCCAGCAAGCTAACTCAGGTATGCTAGCCCCCGCTTTTTTGTGATCCTTTTACTCGACTTGGAATATATATACGTATTGACGTATTATTTAGAAAATAGTTCAAGAGCCGCTGTATACTGAGACGACTGCAGTTAGATCTCGTTCACGTTTCACTTACCCTTACTCTTGTATTCCACGAGGTTATTCGTTTAACACTGCGCGCTGATGTCTCACTTGTTATGGTTATTTAATGGTTGTTGTAAACCGTATTCCAAGAAGCGCTGTGCCAAGTGTTTCGGTATTGTAAAATTTATATGTTATGATAAACATAGTATGAGCTATAATTAAAAGGAAACTGTAGTCGTGTTTTAGCTATTAGCTCACACACAGTTCGAAGATACAACTCTGGTAATGCATTGGGAAGTTGTCTCCGCCAGGCACTTCTCCATTCTCCAGTTTTGCTAATTTCTATACCGAGTAATTTTCTTAAAAGAACTGTTATTATACGGTAATAGATGAATATAATTGGAGCAGTGGTCAATAACATGAAGTCCACGTACCACTTAAGAGTGTCGTTCCATTTCGTAAGATTATTTATTGAAATATGATATCTGCAAATAACACCCATATGTGCTAATAATAGGATGCTTAGAGTTGATGAGGTGTCTGCCTTTAATATTTCATACACAAGAGGATGTTCAGCGGGTTAGAGCACAGTGGGTATTGTACCAAGAAAGCATGCAGATCAAAATGCTCAAAGAAAGCAGCCAAAAATCATCACCACAGGAATGCGAGGAATGAAAGAAAGAACAAAGAAGAGAACGAGGAACAATACTGCTCAAGTTTCTGTAAAAATCGAAACATAGACAGGCGTGGCAAGAGTACATGTTAGCACCCGGAATAGTATCTGTGGTGTTAGCAAAACGATCCTAATTCACTTTTAGTATGTCAATCCGACACAAATTTCCCTTGCCTCGTAAGGGCTTTTAATAGCAATTAATTTCTATCTGTTCATGGAAGATAAATGACTAAGCTTCTTTTATTGATGTTTTTAATCTCTTTTCTTGCTCCCTTGCAGGTCCTCAGAGACTCATTTATCGGAGAGAGAGCCAAAACATGCATGGTACGTGTATGAATAGTATATAGAATTTATACTATCGCCTGTAATACATTAAAGCAGGTGTTTCTGTCTAACGGCGATCCTGAAGATTTTATCGACTTAACCGTTAGGGCCAAAGAAATTTACTGTGTACTTAAAACTGCCCTGCTTTGTTAGTTGATAGAATTAAGGAGCATTTTCCATCCTGTATTCGCCAAGTATCAGCTCCTACAAGGGAACGACCACCTCTGGTTTCTAAGACTAAAAACACTGCTTAGCAGTGTGACTCTACCATAAGGCAGCACTTGGATGAAAACCCAGACTGTGCCAAAGTGTATAGGAATGACAGCTTCCGTATGATAGGTAAAGCTAGATCTACTCTTCACTTGGCCGTTCTGGAATCCGTCCACGTCAAAGGAAGAAAACCGTTGCTTTGTAGACAAGTATGTCAGATGAAAAAATGTTTTAAGCACAAAAATGTTTTCACTCTTTCGTGCAGTTTTATTGTTCTGTAGCACCAACAAACTTTTTGAAACGCCTTTGTGGCGGGCGAATTGTGGATTGTGCACATTTACAAGGGGACTTTAAATTACAAGCAATCAATATCCACTGCAGTTGTCGCAGTTAATTTGGTTTAACTTGCTTTATTCTTTCGTTACGTTACTTGGTTCCATTTATGATATACCCACCCATTTCTATACATTTGCCCCATGCCATTAATGGTATAATTTGTTGTCACACCAATGTCCACTGCAAGATAACTGCCTCTTAAAAATGAGTAAACATCCTGTTGTTCAACTGTTACTGCTGGTAGTCCTCGAAATTTGCGTGCAAACATTGCATTCTCCTAGAAAATAGGAAGTTTTATTAAAAGCGGAATACACGGCGGATGGTGTATGGAAGGCGCGCCATCACTTTCATATTTAACGTAGTGTTGATTGTTGTAGACCGTGTAGGGGCGGCTTGCGATTATCTTAGAATATGCGTAGGCAGTCATACACTGAATGTTTTGTTCTTATTAACAAGACGTGCAATCGCCTGGACTTTCCATTGATTCGATTTGATCCAATGTTTCCTCAACACGTCTTTTCGCCAATGTCGAAGTACCTTCATTGCCCAGGTAAACACTTCATGAGGGTCATTCAATACTTTGCTTTGCGCTTTATATTTTTAGTTGAGTTTCACAGCTATCGATGCTGTGAACGTTTTTCTTTTGAAAATTTTTCATTATTGTCGTCTTATACCGCTGTACCTAGCAGGCGGGTGGTAATTTTTGGGCTGCCAAACTTTACCTTGATTTCAAGGGCTGAGTTGTATAACATTTACAATCATCTGAAGATAAGTACGAGAAATAAACTTGAAATCTAGCAGGTTACAATTACTTTAATTTGAAATTAGAACTTGGAAATTTGGCGGTCGACTTGTTTTAGTATTTATGTTATCTCTCATACTTAATAGAAAATTGTCGTCTTAATTTTCAGATTGCAACAATATCACCAGGGCTCAGTTGCACAGAGCACACGCTCAACACTTTACGATATGCAGACAGGTATGCTACTAATTTTGATGTACAATTGCGGGTGTCCTGCACCACCGCAGGATTCTTCAAAAGAGAGCGACCTGGGAGGCCCTATTTCGCCGCATTTTGACTGCAAAATATTTATCAAATGCCCACATGTTATTCTTTTTATGACATATGCAAATAATTTCTACATTTTTTGGCCGTCGTATCCTATCATCACATCGCTCGTACCTATGTTCATTTCAATGCGACAATGCAGCATTTGATGCTGGGTAAAGGACACTTCTTAATAGGGTTTCTCTTCAGGATCTTAGATGAACTAGAACTGTGGAATTTTCCTGGATGGACATATAGGATTTATTAACAGAGTAGTCACCGGGTACTTGGAAATATCGGCTATACTCAGGGAATGTAGAGTTTTAAAGGCACCTTATGGAAAATGCATGGAAACTTTCAAAACGAAGAAAAAATTCAGATGATGGGCAAAACTCGGTGAAAGCAAAAATATATTGACTAACTTTTTTGGCAAAATCCCATGAAAAACGTGGAAAGCGCAGGGAGTTTGGAGATCAGATTTCTGTGGTCACTTCGACGAAACCTCCTCAAAAGGGTGTTCTTGCACGCCAAGACATCTAATATCCGCATGCTACACAAATCTTTTCGTGTGGCACAGGCACGGAGGTAGTGTGTTCGTGTAGATCGCAGAGTACTGATTAAAACTGCTTTGCATATGAAAGGAGAGCCAGAAGCGGTGACTTTTCAAAATTCTATCCATTTTAGAAACAAGTGATGTTTCGCAACGGGCAGTAGTGGAACACTTGAGTCTTGCCTGTGGTATTCCCGAGGGATGGCTCGGAGTCAATCTCTTTTTCATTATATGTCTTTATGATCTGGAAGATTGGCTCCCTGTTAAACGTACTAACCCGTTATGTTAAGAACGTTTAAGCTATGACGTAGGAAACAATCTTAATAAACCCTTAATCATATTTGAGAAACACTACACGAGGTCTTCCCACAGCAACCATGATTGGAATTATTGTAAAGATATTCTTCTCCTTGAAAAGAGGACAGAATTAAACAAATTGGGTTCTTCTATACAGCTCGCAAATTGTGGGAACTATTAACGCGCTAGAATCGGGGCTTACCAACATTAGATTCGGTTAAAAAATGTCGGATCTTAGCAGGAGCCAGGCATTAAAACATACGATCGGGGAAGAAGGGTAAAAGGGGGAACTCGATTTATTTTTAGTATTGCTATGTCGAGAGGGAGTACATGAGGAGAATCTGGGAAAGTTTGTGCCAGAAAGACAAAGAAGCAAAATTAAAATTTTGTAATCGGATGAGGGCGGACAAGGTGTAATGGAAGACAGGGAAGGGAAGTCAATGTTAAGTCGCATGAAAAGGGGCAGGACTACTAGAAATTGAGAAGATTGCTTAGAACGTGATTTATGGATTCCACATGAGCGGCCACAATCCTGAGACGTCGCTGTATGACCGTCGATATCCCACTCGCTTATGGAGAAGCAGTGTAAAGCGTTACTCCGCTTTTGGGTGTACCATAGAAAAAGATTAAGCTCCTTCAATCCAAAATTACTCTGTAGTTCTCCCTAAGAATCCTTTTCCCCTTCAGTAGTAGTCCAAGAGCTTCTGTGTAACTCTTGGTGTACTTAATACCTACAGAGAGGATTTAAGAGGTACTTAAATTAGTGGCCAAAAACCTTCTCAGAGTGATCGTTTTCGCAGTTTTCGTGGTATGTTGCTGAAGGTCAAGATTCTGTGGTGTTTTAAGCATCCTTAACTGCTCAGATGAGAGCAGAAACCTATTCAGAGCCAAAGACTTAGTGTTAAATAGTAAGCTGTGAATAGAACGACGTTGTAAAACGATTTGCCAACCGTGAACCTTTTTGTGATTTGGCGCAGAAAGATTAATCTGCTGATGACTTCTGTGGGCCGCTTCTAAGGAATTATCTAAGCAGATTGTCCTTTCATCGGTCAACTGATAAAGTGAGAAATTTGGCCGTGTATGGTTTGTGAATTATAGAATTATATCATCGTAACTAATCGTAGATAAATGGCATTGCGCTAAACTAGTCAACCCGAATTGATCGACTCCTAATTCTGCTCTTTCTACCCCTCCTTCTCTTTCTGCTCTTTCTACCCCTCCTTCTCTTTCTGCTCTTTCTACCCCTCCTTCTCTTTCTGCTCTTTCTACCGCTCCTCCTCTTCCTACACTTCCTCCTCTTTCTCCTCTTCCTACACTTCCTCCTCTTTCTGTTCTTTCGACTCTTCCTCTTCTTTCTGCTCTTTCCACCCCCTACTCCTCTTTCTTCTCTTTCTACACCTCCTCTTTCTGCTCTTTCCACCCCCTCCTTCTTCAGTGATATTGCTCATGGATAAAATCTAAGAGTGTTAAGTGAGAAAATTTATAAGAAAGATTCAATCCGCAGACAGCATAAACTGTTTCTTTTACCAACTGCTTGGAACCAATCACGATCAAGGTAGGGCGCGATAAAAGTGGGTAACCTTCCTTTGGAGGCATGAGACGTGGGTGGGTCTTGATGGTGTTCGGAAGGCTCAGGGATATAGGTACCAGGGCTGCCGATGTGACTGTAGACAAGATTTGCTAGCATCCTCTGTATTGCCTTTGAGTAATAAGATATTTCTATTGGATTCGACAGAGTCAAGGAATTAGGACCAGACGACAGTTCAGCCAAGAAGAATGTGGTGATTGAAAATGAGGATGATGTCGGCCAGGCTCCGATGCCAAGCGATAAATACCGGAATGTCGAATTGGCCATGCTGTGCACACATAGCGTAAGCAGTGATTTAACTTTCTCTTTTGCCTCTCAAATGCAATGACTGTATTGTAATGTTCCTCAGTACTTTACTGTACAGTAAGGAACTCGTGAACTTCTGTTAGGATTAAATCGAAGATGCAGAAAGAATGAAATGCATGTCTGCCGCTACACAAAACGCTAAAATTTTTGTGTACCATCACAACCTTCATTAGCTGTAGCAAATGGTGCTATTTTCTTCATATAAACTTTTGCAGATTTGAACAGTTTGCTTGACTATTTGTGTTAGAACTTGCGAACACTGATTCTCGTAACTGCATAATGCGTGTCACAAGCACGACCTATAGGTTTGGTTCGAAAGTAGCCTTTGTTCAGTAGACTTGAAGGTCGCTATCGGATATTAAGCAGGTACTTCGACAAGGCTTGTGCGGGGGATGTGCCTCAGATGGGTATACTGTTGCTCCAGTCTTTTCCCCTTCTGCGCTCAGACCCAGAAGTGGGGAAGTAAAGTTTTGCACATTTTGTTTCGCACAATCAGCGTGCGCTTGGAAGACGTACTTAGGTAATAAGTCGTAATTTTGAGTCAAATTGAGGTGGCGAATCGTGAATTTGAGACAGATTGAGGTAACGAATCGTGAATTTGAGACAGATTGAGTTAGCAAATAGTGAACTTGAGACAGATTGAGGTAAGAAATGGTTGATTTTGTCGCGTTAATCAAACACGATGGTTTGTTTAAGCTTAGCTGTTTCGAACCGTTAGTAAGTTCAATCATCCACTCGACGTAAGGTCAGCCACCAGCTGATTACAATTCTTCAGTTGGATCCAGTTGCTGATTTCCCAATAGGAATCATGCATGTTTAACATGCTCATAAGTTATACTGTGCTTTGATAACGCATTTGTACTTGTGCTTGTAAACATGAAAACGTACTAAAGAGCAGAGCAAACAGCCCTGGAAAGTAAGTTGTCTAGTGTAGGACACCGAAGCAAAAACGTTCAGCTAAATATTCGAGAGACTTTGGCCAGAATATTATAGATTCCTGTGTGAGTCTATTCATTGAATTTTATTTGCAGGTCATTTTATATTGTTTCTATACTATCTATCTATTTTTTACTTTTGATTTCAAGGAAAATGCCGATGCAAACGACGAATTGTATAACTTTCACGAAGCCGTGTCGCTGTTGATGGACACAGAAGAGCAACTGATAGAAGAACACAAATCAAGTATAGAGGTAACGCACGCTCATTTTTATTGATACTCTTGTTACAGTTAACCTTCGAATAAGCCCAGAGGGGCTTATTTCCATATTGAAATTTTACCTGACGGGTTAAAGGAAGGTGCGCTTATTTGAGGAACCAGTTTTCTATGGATATTTTTTGGTCCTATTCGTGTTTTGGACGTTTTCTTCTTTAATCGTTTAAAATACATGTTATTATTTGTGACACTTATAGGCGTAACCATTAGGGGCAGGGGGTCGGCCCGAATAACTTTGAGTGTCATTTAATTGTTTTGCTGCATCCACCCCATTTTAAATGTATCAAGGATATGTTACTGAAAGTGACATAAACTTGGGATTTCTGTTTGAATTACGACTTCAATCAAGGTCTCCTTACTTTCTGTAAAATGCGGTGTTTCCTTTCACATATGCAGGAATGTAAGAAATATAAATTTTAACAGACCCAATGTAAATCGGACCTGTAAATGGTCCATCAATGTAACATAGAGAGATAAAATGTGCAGTGAACTAAGGAGCTTGAATCAAACTCATTAATGAACTATGAAAAAAAATCCAATTTAAAACAAAGAATCGAAACGAGACGAAAACCATGATTGGGATTCATAGAATATGGTCTCAGTGAAATGTGGCATTTCCTTTTACAGATTCAGGAATATGAAATGACCATTAAATGATATATTGTATTACAAAATATATATCAAATCATTTTCACAGAAGGGTTTAGAATACTAACTCTAGGAAAATACAAGGGAAATAGAAAATGTCACTAAAGGGAGTGGATATGGTCATGACAAAAGCGGAGGGGATTTATCAACTACCTGCCCGAGTAGTTTCGACACATTACGAGGTTTCCGCCATCCTTTTGTACCTTTCAAGGGTGGGCACCTGATGACATGACCCCACTGACGATAACTAATACCTGATTCTGTTCCACACTTAGCAAATTTGTGAATATTTGTTTAAAATATGTCATGTGAAATTTTCCTGTACCGTACAGCTTAAATAAAAGTAGAAGAAGTAGTAAACCAGATCGGTTATTGCTTCAGTGCAATTTTGGAACTTGGGCTCTAATTTTACTGCTGCCCGTATTGTTAGTGCACCTTAATGTTAGCTTAACATAAGTAGGAGTGCATGGATCAGAAATTAATTACGTCTGCTCTTGTATATACAAAAAGTAGTAGATCCAGCAACACTTACGTATTTTGCAGTTGTAGGTATTTATAGCAATTGAGTTGTGGTTGTTTGGATTCTGTGGTATTTAAAGTTTTGGGATCCGCTTGGAGGGAGTGGGTAGGGTAACAAATCTTTCCTGTAGTGCGAAGATGATTGCAAATTTGTTTCGAATACCCTGTAATTTTTAATGTATATATAATCCCTTCCCTGTTATTCACTCCATATTCTAGTGTTTGTACCCTTTCTAAGTAATAGCATTTACGTTCGTAGTAAAGTTTTGAAGGGCGAATATGTTTGTTTTGATCCGTTGTCATGTTCAGCTTTTATGTCTCATTTTCCAATGGAAGGAGATCTTCGATCGACAGGTGCAGAGCCTAATTAACACTTATAATAAGCACGGTCAAACGAGACCGTTTGGATAAAACTCATGTTTGAAGACCAATAATTGGTGTCTCTCGGTTGGTTTTCTGCAGTAAGAAGATAATACTTAAATTTCAGGAGTCACAGGAAGTTATCTCTTAATTTTTGGATCCAGTGTGTAACTTACTTGATTCGACCTAACGGGACGCGAAGTTTTAAACGTTTTCAATTTCTCTACACAGGAAACATTTAAAATGCTCGATATGGAGCAAATGTTAGTCGAAAGGATTGAAAACGATGTGGATTGTGATCTTGAAGGTAAGTAATGAACGGGAACCACGTTTCATTTGCGGCAAAGCACCATGTGTACGAAATTTAATGTATTGTCTCAGTTCCTCTGTGCCATAGGCCCTTGGCAACAGATCTGTCGCCATCCTAGTCCTAATCATTATCATTGTCAATTTAATATTATCACTATATCAATATTGTTATCGCTATTCGCACAATTACTACTACTACCATCATCATCATCATCATCATCATCATCATCATCAACAACAACAACAACAACACCACCAAATCATCACCATCATCACTATCATCATCATCATCATAATCGTCATCGTCACCATCATCGTCATCATGATCATCATCAACAACAACAACAACACCACATCATCATCACCACCATTACCATCATCACTATCATCGTCATCATCAACAACAACAACAACACAACAACAACACCACATCATCACCACCATTACCATCATCACTATCATCATCATAATCGTCATCGTCACCATCATCGTCATCATCATCATCATCATCATCATCATCGTCAACAACAACAACAACACCACATCATCACCACCATTACCATCATCACTATCATCATCATCATCATAATCGTCATCGTCACCATCATCGTCATCATCATCATCAACAACAACAACAACACATCATCATCACTACCATTACCATCATCACTATCATCATCATCGGAATCGTCAACATCATCGTCAGTTTTACCATTATCGTCAACATCTTTATGCGGCGCGTGTTCCGTTATCGTATTCAGTATACTTCCCACCTTCCTATACAGTCCCTTGCCGCACTGGTATACATCATCCACAGCAGAAATTTGAATTTTGCTGCCGCGTTGTAATAGGTGTGCTGTATGAAAAACAAACCCATTGACATTCTCGTTATTTATTCACATTCTCTCGCTATTTCATTATTTTAGAATATGTGCAGAAACTAGACGAAATTTTAACACAAAAGATTGAGAAGTTCACTCATCTGCGAGGTTAGTGAAAGAGAACTGTTTTGAATCGTGGCTTTTCTTTTCTAGTCATTTACATTTACTCGTCATAGGGTGACGGTATACCGACTTCGCTGTGTAGTTTCCTTCAACAGTGCTAGTGGTTCTTGGTAAGAAATAGCAATGCTACGAGCGTAAGGTAGTCTCAGAAACAGTGAAACTAAGATCGAGGCTGTGTGTCGTTGTGTCTTGATTGGTTGGCCGGTTGCCTTTTGCGTAGGTTTTATACTAAGAGATGTACTTGAATGATTTTGTTTTTTCGTTTGTCTGTGTCGGCAGGAGGGGTTCGAAGGTAAAAGGTTTTAACTTGATCAAAAGGTCGTTGCTTTTAATTTATACATTGAAGGATGAGTTCTGAAATAGCTGTTTATGTCGAATGAGCGATTAATTACAATTTATCAGCGAGTTCTGGCAGTTTTTATAGATCAAAGGGGCTTTCTATTTCTAAAGATCAATTATGAGGGAACCGCCCCAAAGTATCCGCTTCTGTGTTAACTCGTGGACTAGTTGTCTACTTAAAGGGATAGTAAGCTTGGGAGATCCAGACAAACGATTTACATTGTAACCTGGCGTATCAAGGCGCACCATATCGTAAATATAAATTTCTGTGCTAGTATCCAGACCCCCATATGTAGTTTATACAGGCTATCGCGTCTGTGTGCAAGTGTTTGAAAGAACGATGACATTATTGTCGACGTTCAGGGGCAGTAGGTAAATTACGTCGTCACGTCAAGAGATGAGATGGCGATGAAAGCCTGCACAGATGCAGATGTATTCACTAATGTAATACACTCAGAAACCACCTTGTGTAATATATGAACAACATTTTGATCTGCGAATTCGTTTTTCTTATAACTCTTCAGAGAAAGTCAGTCAATTCAAGGAGCAGTTATTCGAAGAAGAGAGAGCAAGTAAAAATGTGAAAAGGCTTCCTTATGTATAGCCGTACCAAGAATCTTTCAGACGTGGAAGCACAATGTTGGACTATGCTAATTGGGTGGCGAGTTACTGTGTCTTAAGATTTGTTAATGACTACACTTGGTCCTGCAAACGGATTTTGGTGATTCGAATTTGGTACTTATCTCGAATGCGGACAATGTCGTGAGAATAACTGGCTGGAATTTTGTACCCTCGCAAACACTGCAATTTTTTATAAGCCATTTTCCTGGTCCAGCACCTTTTTTGTGCCTTAGGAGATGATTTGTGGCCGGGGAATCTGTTCTCAGCGAAGATAGAGTATGGTGTCAGATTCGAGTTACCGTTACTGCTCTTTCCAGTTTCTCTTGGAGCAAATCCGACGTGCACCTTTTGCGTACATACACTTACCTGGTTCGAAACTGTAGTTTATGTGGAATTACCATCCTGACACTAATTTGCTCACGTTGTAATTATGGTAAGGGAAAGTTTATTTTCTCTATCAAAACGATGCGACCCCTATAGCAGTAGTCGGTAAAGGAAATTCTTCATGTCATGTAATCCGTTACGAGACTAGTGTCTCCTAGATTCGGCTTCTGTCTGCAGGAGACTGCACGTAATTGGAATCTGCCTTATTCGAGTTTTCCCTTTCTTCAAACAAACTCCGGAAAACGTTCATCTCTCGTAAGTGCTTTAGAGAAATATCACATAACTCGAAGGTTCCTATTAGAATTATCGTCCAATTCGAATAAATCCTTAAATGAAGTTAGTAAAAGAAGAAGCATTTTTCATTGCACGATTCGAACGCCATTGTCGAAAGGCACCCATGTTGGCCAGAGTAAGTTGCCAGATTTACCTCAGGTTTCCGTCAGGGAATGTGAGAACGGTGAAATATTTCTTTTAATCATGGTTCCCATAGAACATAACCCATAGTGTTTAACAGTAACGGATTTAGTGTTTATGGTCATGATCAATATCTTATCATGCGAATGTTTTCAGTTTTCTGTTTGCTTTCAAATTACGCAGAGTCTAGTGTATCACAGACGAATACTTTTGTCGCACTTCCCGAAGGCGATTCGCATCTGTTACCTTATCGCGTCCTATTGTCAATGAAATCTTGGAATTAACGTGCGCAGGCTTTTTGAAAGCCATTCCAATCACTGTTACAGAGTGTGCGTGGTGTGTGCGTCAAAAAAGAAGGATGACTTTGTAACGCATATTTCTAGGTTTTTTGAGTTGAGAAGTTTGAACGATTACTATGGTTGTAATGTAGGCAAAGTCATCTCTGTCGTTCGTGGATATTGGTTGACGGAATCATAACAGCAGATGGTCGAAATCCTCACACTCCCAATTCTTTCAGCACGCTTGCACAAAAATGTTTTTCGGGCTACCTCGTATATATTGCATTTTTATTACCTCTTGTAACAAAGTTGTTTGAACGAACCAAATCTATGTATTTGATGCATATGTGGTTAGACAGAAAAGGCACGTGCCCTGTAGCTACTTTGGTTGCCACAGCCTTACTTAGCAACAAGAAGTTGGTGGCTCTTTAAAAAAGTGCGAGATGTTCGGTGTCTGAACCCCGGTTCACCGAACGCCAGGAGTAACGGTAAAGAAACCAAAGTTTTTTGTGTTGCTGTTTACTCGCAGGGGCCAAGTAACCCGGGGAGGGAATGCGGAATAGGCCCGGGCGCAGTTGTTGCATCAATATTTTGAATTGAAAGCTCGGCCTTGATGTGTACAAACTGTAAACGAATACAAATTTGGTGATTATTAGAACTAGAATTCTTATTCATAACTTCTGTGCTGTTTGGTGACACCGGGAGATAAAAGGTGAAGTTGATTCACACAAGTCGTCTGTAAGAGGGAACTATTGGTCGCAGTTTAATCAGAGATTTTTTAACTTAAAGACTATTCCAATTCTCCTGGTTAATATGCCGTCCTTTTTTTTCGTCTTGTATATTTTGGCTTCTGGCCTATGCAGACTTAGTCGATGTGGATGCCAGTGTTTGTATATAGGCGAGACACACTTAGATTTTTGTGTACATTTCTCAAACAAACCTAATCAACAAATTTTGTTATGTTTTTGCAATTTAATACAGGTTGTAAGTAGTGAACTGGCAAGCTTCTAAAGGTAGAGATAATTCTCCAGCTCACACCCGTCTCACTTTCTGTCTGTTGACGTCTTACCTGATGCGAGGCGATATGGCTGTTGCTTTTGCACTTACCTTTTAATTGACGCCAAAGTGTTACGAAATTTGCCCCATCCCCCTTCCCCTTAGGAAATTTGGATTCTTTGGCGTACTTCAGTCTTCAGTTCCTTTTGTTGTCTTCCAAGTTCATATCGAACACCGTCTGTCGTGTTAGTGATTGCTCGTGCACCTACTCTTGAGTGACGCCTACTGTGCTCAGTCACATGTACCATATTTTGACAACCCTCTCCTTGTCACTCCGGAATTGACTCCCCTAGAGTTACTCAGTTATTAGGTTCCCCGCCCCCTTAAAAGCAGGCACTACTAAGTAAGTCTGAAATTGAAAATAACGAGTGGCATCGAACTTCAAGTATCAAATACCTAACACCTACTTCTATGTAGAATACTCGTCAGGTCCTGAGGTATTCTGGTTGCGATCCCAAGAACTATTTTTACTGTGTGATACTAATTTTTTTAATTTCTACAACTTATGGATGTTGTATCATTAGAGTAAATGCTATGAAAATTTTGATTATTTGTGCCCCCACTGTTTTCCCCTCCCCGCATAAAGGCATAATCAAGTCGAGAGCTACGCCTCCTACCTTGATCTCTGAATATTTGTACAAAACCTTTGAATCTTGCCAATCAAGATGTACGCAAGCAGGACGGTTTAGTTTTCTAATATTGTCCATTGTTAGGCGAAAATGTAACAGAATCTCGCGTCCTCTCAACATGAGCAGACTAAGTAGTGAGGCATCTTAATGGCAGCCGTTATCGGCTAGGGATTCATTCTCTCTTTCAATCCATAGGGGGACCATAATTGCTCGATTGAGCTCCTGGGCGCGTATTTAGGAAATGTATTGTTGCAGGGTTAGTGAAAGACATATTTCTCTTCAGGGGACGCGTCAGGATCCGAGAACGGCATTTGAGAGTGTCCAATGGAACTATAGCATTGGTGTACACTGTTCTGCATTTCACTCTTCGCACTTTCTTTGATGTCAGCTGTTTTTTGAAACCATCAGGCGTCACTTGCCGGATGCCCACAATCGTTCCCATTCAGGGAAATCTAAACAAAACTCGACTAAAACCTTACTTTCTATTTTAACTACGCAGAAGCGAAAATGTTCTTGCATGTTCCAAGCTTTTATGGACCGACGTCATGTTCGTCCAATGCGATCTCTGTGTTTATGCCATCTTCGATGTCCGAATCAATTACGTCGGGAGCTTCAAGTGGGAAAAGGCAGCTAAATAGCATTTTACAGCATGCCTAGTTTAAAGGCATCTGCACTGGAAGAAAGGGAGGTATCTATCAATTTGGAGTATCGATTTTTCAGGGAAGTTAAGTGTGGTAATCGACCATTTGACTCAACAAGAATCAAATTCAGAATAGAAACTTAATGGTACGAAATTGAAAATAGCAGACAACAGCGGATGCATGATACCTTGAATGTTTGATCAAAGTTTTTCATTATGTTGTATGCCGTCTTGCAAGACAATGAAGACATCAATCGTTAAATAGTACATAAAAGTCACAAGAATATGACAGTACCTGTTAACAAGGGCGCATGCGTCAAATTGACTTAAATAATACAACGAGAAGGCGCATCATGCCACTGAAAATCCGTTAAAATAGGCAAAGCATTGTTACTAGGATCAAGAGAAATTTCAAACAATACACGGGCCTGAAAAGGTTTGTATATCAGTCATTTTTTCTGCACGAAGTAAGATAACAGAGTTTGATAGTGACTGCTGTGAGCACCTGAGATACAAATATGACGTATCACTCCATCCTATTCTATTAGGAGGGGCTATTGGAGCTCCCACTTAAAATCTTTTTCGTACACTTCCCTGCCCCCACGTTTTGAATGCTTGAAACATTTTGACTCTGACTTCTATTCTATCAATCATTAAGTGGTGGAATTTCGATGTTTCAATTTTTTGGCAGATCGGAATACTATTTTCGTTTGGAATGTTGTAGTGTGGATAAAAATAGACTAAAACAGGAGCTACGAACCGCTAATTTTACAATCGAAATGACCCATTAAAACAAACATTTCTCCGTTGAGAACCATAGACTTCTTTTACCCCTTTGTTTGTTATGTTCTTTACACAACCAAGAGAATCTAGAAGTTTATTGTTAAGAAAAAGCTGACTTAAAAGACAAGATTGAAAATGAAACAAAATCTAGCTAAAATATCGTGTTTAACTTTGATGACTTTGGTAGGTGCGAAAGCCCATGCGTGTTTTAGCAACGAAGGATCATACTGTAAGTATAATGAAGTTTAGTACTGTGGGATGTACTATTGGGAAGTTACACGAGGGGTATAAAAGCCGCCAATCCAAGCAGAATCAGTTGTGAAGAAGCGTGGTGAGATTACGGTTAACAACAAATATCTGATTTTGTACAATTTCAGGGTCACCCAAAAAGTGCGCCCCAATAGCAAAACTATAAATGCTGGAGTTTGTATGACATGGCACCTCTACTGTGACGGAACATAGAAGGATCGTGTTGGTGAACTCGTTTACTTAGTTTAGTTCAATAATATCTAAAGGGCAATTCCAGAAGCAAGTTTATTATCCAACACCAAATTTACGTTATTTTATCTGCCTTTTCCACATCTGTTTCACATTTCCGCCGTGGACAATGCTGTTGGAGATCAACTGTTTTAGAAATGCTCCAACAAGCTAACTGCAACGAGGATGAACTACGTCTTGTGAGACTACTACTTGCTGACACCAAGTTGAAAGTC
>JAAAKL020008077.1:0-16265 GCA_010016065.2 Carybdea cf. marsupialis auct. non (Linnaeus, 1758)
TTTACATTATCATACTAGAAAATATAAACTTCTGTCACTTTTTGGCCCTTGAAATTCTTATTTTGTCACAAGTAACTTTTGAAGCCATGCTCAGGTCATCAGGTAGATATTGGTTAAAAATCATGTAACAGTCCAAGATAAGCTTTGGATATGAGTGAAACAAACCACTACTGAAACAGTAAAATGTAGTGATGGGAGGTAATTTGAAAATTATATTTAGTTCTTAATGGCACCTATTAGTTAAAGTAGAATGAGCTCCACTTGAAACAATTATGAAGCTCCCAGTATGTAAAACGTTGTGGATGGCAAAGCGATTTCTTTGGTTAACGGTGATACTTTCAAACATTTTAGTGAGACTCTTCATGATGGATTATGGTGTTATCTTCTGGTTTCCATCCTTTTTCATACATCAGTGACAAAATCATTAACACCATTAGACCACTTGTAAAAAGGTTGTGTTAATAAATCAGTTTTAACAAATCTTTACTTGACTTAACTGAAAGAAATTTTCAATAAAAACATTTAAAATGCTTGTAAAAACATTAGGCCTATTGGCATTGTTGAAACAAAAATTTGCAAAATTACACAATCTTCACAACATTTCTTTCCTGGCAATATCTTAGTACAAATAATGTATCTTTATACAATTTTTACATTACAAGCAGTTGCTGAGGACACAATAATTATGTAAGGAGAAATGAAAAAACCCTACCAAACTTTTAACTGTTATGGAAAACGATTGTGTAGACAGTCAACACTAAGTACATACCTGTACAATACCAAATGATTTCTCTTCTCACAAATATAGATAAATGAAGTACTCCAAAATTGCATGAATGTATCAAAACATGAGAAGGCCCGAGAGTTTCTTGTAGTCGCAATTCCCACTCTCTCCTGCAAAGAATGATAACAATGCCATCGTTTTGAAATTGTGTAAACTGATACTGTATATTCCACTCTTAGCTAGCTAACACTTCATAAATGACAAGAAGAAACATAATTGTAAAATAATGTATCAATATCTTGATGTAGTGGTGCACATTCATTACCCCTCATAACTTTGTGTACATGTGAGAAAACATTGATGTATACAACTGCTGAAACCATAAAAATGCAATTGCAAGTTATCAAAGTTGTAATCATTGGCTTTAAAACATCTGTAATAATAGAAAGCAATTAATAGCAATAGCAAAGCAGTTACAGTAAAGCACAGAGTTTCTATTGTGGTAAACTCAAGTGTTGTTTGGTAGGCAAACAGTATATTTGCACCAGAGTATGGAAATAAATTGATAAAACTTACTCAAACAAGACATGGAAGTCCTCCTCTTTCGAATGGCTTTCTGATTGGCCAGATTACTTCACAAATTGGCAAGAAAAGAGGGTTATAAATATAACCCTTTACTGTGCGGTATGTTAAAACTACCTGTCATAAATACATGGAAATTGATATAACCAATTTTGGATACCTGAATGGTGTCCCTTCCTGTGTTCCAATGGCATATATATCCTGGACATAAACACTTTCTGGTGGTAAAATAAAATCATCCATTTGTTGAGGTAGAACCTGGAATCAAGGTATAAAGAAGAATGCGGTCACCACAAAAGTTCTTTGGTATCAGCAAAAAGAATACCTTCAAATTTAAGGACAAATCTTTGCTTTGTTTTTGATTTTGTCACTTTTGGGGTTCTTACAAGATTTTTTGAACTGTACCTCATGAAGCACATTATTTACAGGGCTGTTATATTGCATGAAAATGATGATACCATTTTTATGGCATTTGTTAATTAGTACAAGGCCCATGTTTTGGGAAATGAACAATATTGACAATAATAATGACTTTAGCAAATGAATTGATATGTAAACAGACAGACAGATAGATAGATTAGATAGATACATACATTGCCAAAAGTTTGGTAATCAGCAAACTAGTTTGTGTGTCATTAAACAAACCGAATTAGCACTAGAATAATGATGTCACAAATGACAAAGTCTTATGAAAGTGGATGTGGTATTACTCAACAACTTACCTTTGTACCTTTCATATTCCAAGTTCCTAAAAACACTTTTAATTTATGATCAGGTAAATACTGTTGTATGTTTGCTAAAGTCTTGTCCATATTTCTACTCCTAGCCTCCTGTGTTGTAAGACGGGGCATCACTGAAATGACAGTGTTGGCTACAGTCTTAAATGAAAGTTTATGTGATCGTGTAGACTCAGTACTATCGTCTCTGTTTGTGGTTACTGCTCTCTTACTTTTTAATTCACACATGTGGCATGTTTTTATTGACTCATAAAGTGGTTCTTCCTCAACATTATTGGATTGTTTGGAGCCTGGTATTGGTGGAAGGGGTCTAAATCGTAGACCATTGTTCTGAACTTCCTCTGCTTCTCCATTATTAGCAGCATACAATTTGGATATAAAGTCTTTATCAACCGGTGTAAGGTATGTGTGGGTCCTTAGTCCTCTTATCTGCCCCAAACTATCTCTTCTAAGATTGGGGTCTGACTGACTACGCATCAACATATTATTATCCATTGTCACGTAGTTTGTATCTCCTAACCTAATGACAGGTTTCAGTCTTGTAGAGCACCCAAACTGATTATTCATAGAGTCCCTGGGAACTTCCTTTTTCTTTGCTCCAATATTTTTAATGGGAAGACTATATAGCGCTTCTGTCATTGTAGTAGTCTTTTCAGCGCCATTAATTTTATCCCCCTCTTCATCTTCATCTCCACTATCGTAACTCAAGCTACTGACAGTGTAATCGTCACTGGTCACTGAACAGTTATCCTCTTTTGACGTCATTTCGCGCATATATTCTTCGTAAGATTCAAGTATATCTGCTTCTTCGGCTTTTGCCGTCGCCAGATCTGGTTTCAACCTCCTTCCCTTGCTCTCTGTCTCGTTTAATTTTGACTGCATCGTGAAGTTTTTCGTGTATTTCTTACTCGTATTCTGTATGAATGTGTTTGACTCCGCAACGTCATCAATTTCTTCGATAATTCCCTTCTTTGCTGTTTGTGGATTCGAATCTGAGGATATGCTTACAGAACTCCCGCTACGTTCGCTATAGTCTTCAGAATTAGGTGTTGCAGAGTCACTTTCTTTCCTTGATACAGTTCTAGAAGTATCCTCTGTCCTAGTTAACACGTCTTTATTTGAGTTCAACGACGATGGATGCATCCTTGGTTCGTTATCTAAAAGTTCAATAGGTGGCAATTTGCCACCGCGAATAGGTGGTAATGATCTCCCATCGGTAGATAAGTGACTGCTTTTATTACTTTGGTTCTTTGGAGCACCAGGGGGATGCGGAACAAATTTATCATCGAATCCATTCATAACTAGCGATGTATTCTGTCTTGTTTGTAATTGCTCCAATTTCAGTGCTCTTCTTTCCTTGCGGCGATTGTAGTTTCGATTGCGAAAACTTCTGTTGTGTGGTGCATTTTTACTGACAGGATTTTGGTTTGTATTGAAACCTGTTGTTATAGCATTACTAACAATAGCATTGCTCCTTCTATTCGTATGTTTGTCATCAGCAGAAAACGTAAACATGTCCTTCAAAACCTGGACGTCGGCCGGATGCAGATGCGGGATAAGATTTAAAAACCTGGTTGAGTAGGTCGTAAAAGTTATCCATTCTAAAATCGACGGCTGTAAACTATTGCCAGAGTTGATCAAGTGCACGGCACAGATGAATAATTTATTCACCCTGTAGTCAGCGAGTTGCGGATTCACGGTGAGAATTGTTGGAAACTCGAGGTTTTGGATGATTGTTCTCCACGACTCTCCCTTGTTATTGCTGGATCTTGGATACTTTGTCACTATGATCGATGTAAATAGCACCAAAAGAAGAATTCCATGTCTTCTTGGAAACGAGGTAAGTTCAACATGTTAGGCGCTCACAACAATCTTCATCTCAAAATGCCTCCACCTCTGTCAGCTGTGGTGTAAGAAATGGCAGTGAGTCACAGGCATGACATCGATGGAGCGATATGAAATGACATTTAGGAACTCTATCTGTGCTATGTAATTAAGGTATGGAGATTTTTGTCTGTGATTATACTCTTAAAATTAATATTGTATGAAATACAGACTTCGGTAGCACATGGCCGAGCCCCAGCTAGCTAGCTAGACTCCTGTCGCTGTGGCCCCATAGGCCATGTCGCCTATGATTATGCTCTTAAAATTCATATTGTATCCAATGCCGAGTTAAGTAGCACATGGCCGAGCCCCAGGCTTCTATCGCTGTGGCCCCATAGGCCATGCCCACGCCACTGTAACCGTCTTGTCGGCTGCAGCAGGGACGCGAGGGGTCACGTCCTATATATTAGATAATTCGGATATTTATTAAGACGTACACAAATAGGTATTAGTTGCAGCCGTACATAACTTCGCCCAATGTTTTCCTTGGCTTATAAGCAGCTTGCGCCTATATACATGTACCGTATTAACTGTTATATGATATTTACTATGTAGCGGCAAGGAATCGAATGTGTTTATGGGTACTTTACGTTTAGTAATATTTGTAGATAGGTGATATGCGCTGCATATGTTTGCAGGTGCTGATTTGCCTCTGTCATTGGAATTGTGATGATCATATGGGCTTACTGTCATCTTTGTCTTTTATTTGTTTTTTTTATGGCCATTATCCTTTATCACCCAGCATTTAGAAAATTGTAAGACGTCCTCCTTTCTCTGCCTTGTCAACACCAAAGAGTCCGGTCACAGCCACTCCTCATGCCCTCTACCATCACAACTGGAAATAGTGATAAGCTTAGCACTAATCTTTGATGTATTCCAACACTGATCTCAAAGTCCTCCAATAGTCCTGCATAGCCTTGTCTGTAGTAGCTTTTTGAAGCCTTTTCATTTTCCTTTAAACATACGCCACTCCTGTCACCATCCACCACCATTCCTTAAATTCTCAATCCCAATTCATTCACATCTATCAGCACATCATCTCATGTATAACATAGCATTTTGCTCTCCTTATTTTTAGATGGGTATGCTGATGAAAAGGACGATGATAGTTTGCAGGTCAACATTGAGGATAAATAGGTCATTCCTGCTCAGTTCAAGTTATGAACTAACTAAATGGATGGCTTTGTTAAATTCCTGCATGTCTACTCATGATGATCCGTTTGTAAGTATTAACTCCCTTTAACATCATTTTTGTGAAGATAAAACTGAGTGCACAGGTATTTGCTCTAAAGAAAGTTGGGAGGCAAGTTATCTTGTTTGGTAGAGAGCTTGTCTAGCAAACAGAGGGTTGATGGTTCGAGCCCACCCTTGGGCATCAATCTGAAAACTCCTACTGGAAACCATGCAATTAAATGGGTATCTGGCATTAGCTAAGGAAGGATAAGTTGGTGAGGAAAGAAACTGGCCACCCTACTGCACCATGCCATGGTTCGGGACATGCAATTCTCTACCACATCACATGCCCTACACTCTGTAATAGAATATGGGACTACCTTTACCTTACTTAAAGAAGCTTGGCTGAGCATTATGCCTCATCAGTCCCTTCTCCTTTCTTAAAAAACCAAGAACCACTTTACTATAAGTAATGGTATGTTAGAATTACTATCCCAGAGGCTCTACAGTGAGACATCCTTGAACAAGTTGATCAAGGCCATTTGGACATGACAAAGTGTAATGGTAGAGCTTACAATCATCTTTGATAGCCCATTGAAATATCCTAGGCTAATGCTATGTGTTGTGGTTGTAAAACCTGCCAAGACAACCAATCTGAGAGGAAAGAACCCCTTCTCCTAATGGCCTCACTAGATGGCCCATGGGAATGAGTAGGGGTTTACTTGCTTCCATGTAAGAAGAAAAGTTTTGTGGTGATCCATGATTGTGTTTCCAAATGGGGAGGTTTTAAGAGACTGCAAAGCCTGTGGCTGCAAGCCATCACCAGGTCATTGTCTGAAATCTAGGACACCCATAGCACCCCAAATTTAGTGGTATCAGACAATGGCAGCTAGTATGCCTGATTCGTATTTAAACAATTTGCAAAAAATGAGGAGCAAAATGTTGCTCTAAACAGAAGCTATTAAACTTTCCTATTGTTTCTGATACACTGTGGGCAATTGTTAACATAAAAACAACCTGTTACAGCACTTGATTAGTAGTGCTTAATATTTAACTCTCTTTAGCAGACTAGTATATTTGGTACACCCACGTACATGCACAATATGAAACTTTTTAGCAGGTTAGCTCATTAGTAGACATTTATGATTTTAATCAGACAGTGATTCAAGCTCAATTCTTAGCAACTATGTTATTCATTACAAGGCGTGTTAGCATTGCTCATCACCAATTAACTCAAGCAGACATCACTTTTTACTTTATTCTCTTTGATTAAGAGAATATTTGAAGTTTAAAGGTTATGAAAGAGATCCCATGTCTGCCATCATATGTTAGTTAGCAAAGACGCTATGCTACTTTATTTATTATTTAAGCCAGTAAGCATTGACTCTGCATTCAAATCTCTGTGAGTTATTATTGTCTACTTCAGCTTTTTCTATGTAGATCAATATAGAAGTAGACATAGTGAAAGGGTGAACATAGAGATATTCCACCTGAACACTATCTCCTGCCAGGTCTACCTTGATAAGCCGGATGGAAGAGCTGAAATCCTCATGAACTAATAAGTGATGGAATATTAGTAAGCAAAAAGTTGAACATGTAAAAATTTCACCACAACGGAGAATATTGAGTACTCCATCTCAGATTGTAGAAAGAACGTTAAGAACCAGACTCTGTTTAAAATAGTTGAAAAGGAGTGAGAGTGTGATAAAAGATTAAACACATTTTATTTGCAAATAAAGCAACTGGTAAATTTGAGACATTCCAGACACAGAAAGTGCTACTTTCAAGCCTGAAAATTGGGAATGACATATCTGTAGATACTGAGGCAAAGTGGAGCATAAGAATGATGATGAGGAGGAGGAGGAATATCATGATAACGATGGCTGTGCTAATGATAGTGATTCCTTTTACCTACCCTCCTCTGAAAATAACAAGGGCTTTCTACTAGAATTATTTGTTTGTTAAAGCCAGTTAAACCACTGTAGCACTCTATGCACCATGGAATGTGACTACTATGGTAGAGACTGTTACATTGCCATGGATTGGAAGATGACAGCATATCAAAAACATAGGACATAGTTTTTTGTTTTGATTATGCTAGGGTACTGAGGAAAGGAAGAGGAGGCTAGCAGAACATCAAAAGGAGAGAATGCGACAAGGTTTACCAAAACAAAAGGCCATTCCAGGCGTCAAGAATACTATTGTTGTGGCATCTGGAAAAGGAGGTGTTGGCAAGTCAACAACAGCAGGTATTACGTTGTCACAGCCAAATACCATTTGTGAATTTTTTTGGTACTGATGCTATGGTGTTGAGGAGTTCCTACCTTTTTATTTAATGTTTTGAATTATGAATTGATGTGATAATATAGTAGTATTATATCTTTATGGCTATGATAGAATCATTAGTATTATGTGTAAGAAGTAGTATAATCATCATTCTTCATCATGATGTTCATTACCATTCATTATATATCATCATCATTATCATCAGTACTACCATGATCTTGTTCATCATTATCATTTCTATCATTATCATCATCATCGGTCATTGTCACAATTGTCAAGAAAATATGAGAAATTTGAGTGAATTGCATACCTAGTGAGCAGCTCCATTTCCGTATCTTCTCAGTGACAGAGCCATCGGGAGGAACCATTGCACCCAACTTTGGCCTCCTCTCCTGAACTGCATTGTGTTGTGTTAGGGTCACTCCTTTTTGGAGGCTTCCATTTGAACAGTGCTGACTGATATGTGTAGTTACTACTTTACTACATGACTAAGCATTGTCATCACTTTTCAGCCATATGTAGAATGAGGCGTTTTCCCATTGCTACTTTGTTACTCTTATTTCATTGTTATTACTTTCAAAAGAAAGACTTACGATCTACTTTTGCACCCTGTAAAATCAGAATATCTGGATTAAGAGTGGTAGAAGGCAAGAAGCACAAAATATATTTCTTCTTAGTACTGATACAGATTTTAGATGAGAATGGATCATAACTGTGAATTTCTGGTGTTAAGAGAAAAAATGTCAAAAGTTGTATTCTGGATAGTTTACTCACACCTGATGAGTCATAAGTTACAGATAGCAAACAGCCTTGAGATGTGGATGCCAGGAATGCCAACCTTTGACAGGGTATATTGCCTAGCTACCCAATGTTTAAATTTTCTTTCTAGTGCTGGCAGTGATCCTATCACCTGAAGATCGAGGTTCAAAATGGGCTAAGAAACTTTCCTTATCAATGAAAAGATGAACAGGAGAATTGTTATTGTCTAAAATCGTTATAAAAAGTTTGTTATTGTCTTCTTATTTGTTTTTAATTATGGTGTTATTTTTTATTGTCTTATTACTTTCTTTGTTTTTGTCTTGTTATTTTGTTTTTCATTGTCTTGTGTTTTTTAATGTCTTATAACTTTCTTTGTTATTGTCTTATTACTTTCTTTGTTATTGTCTTTTTATTTTATTTTTTATTGTCTTGTTATTTTTTATTGTCCTATTACTTTCTTTGTTGTTGTTGTATTATTTTGTTTGCTATTGTCTTCTTATTTGTTTTTAATTATTGTGGGTTTTTATTGTCTTATTACTTTCTTTGTTATTGTCTTGTTATTTTGTTTTTCATTGTCTTGTTTTTTTTATTGTCTATTACTTTCTTTGTTATTGTCTTGTTATTTTGTTTTTTATTGTCTTTTTATTTTTTACTGTCTTATCACTTTCTTTGTTGTTGTTTTATTATTTTGTTTGTTATTGTCTTATTATTTGTTTTTCATTGTCTTGTTATTTTTTTATTGTCGTATAACTATATTTGTTATTGTCTTGTGATTTTGTTTTTCATTGTCTTGTGTTTTTTATTGTCTTATAACTTTCTTTGTTATTGTCATATAACTTCCTTTGTTATTGTCTTGTTATTTTGTTTTTCATTGTCTTGTGTTTTTTAATGTCTTATAACTTTCTTTGTTATTGTTTTATTACTTTCTTTGTTATTGTTTTATTATTTCTTTTTCATTGCCTTGTTATTTTGTTTGTTATTGTCTTGTTATTTTGTTTGTTATTGTCTTATTATTTTGTTTGTTATTGTCTCGCTATTTTGTTTGCTGTTCTCTTGTGGCTGTTTTACTCAACAGTTTTTATATGCTTTAAGGCATTTTTGTGCCATATGCAAATACATCTGATTTTCATTCTGCGTATCATTTGCTTAGAACTTGTTATATTTTTCTCTCATAGTGAACCTTGCACTTGCTATAGCCAACTCGAAAACGGTAAGTAAGATTAATGTTGTTTTAAGACAAGAATCATAAAAACATCTTTACCATCACCCACTTGAAATAGCTTGTCTAACCATCTAGATGAATTGCCGTTCCCAACCGGCCGCGTATGCATCGCATTTTGTACCAAAAATCTTACGTAATTAAGCAAATGCATTGAAAAAGAAAGTGTAGTAAGTGTGCATCACTTAGACACGCCTTTTAATTTAGGCTCAGACAGACTTAACGGTATGTAATCTTCCACCTTATAGCCCTTTAAATTAACTTAATTCTTTACGCTCCCTGGAAAGTCCAGCTTAGTTGAGAACATCTCTGCCCTTGTAAGCTTCAACACGTGTAAAACATCAGCTGGAATAAACACATCGAAATAATAATAATGCGAAGTGTTACGATTGGTTGTCACATGCGGGCCTAATTGAAAACGTTTGAAACAAACTCACGTTTATCAAAAATTCTTTCTGGCGGCAAAGTTCCGGGTCAAGTTTTTTAATGCATATTTCCTCCAAAACACGCAAATGAATATCAGGCCTAGCGTGATATAAAGCCTTGGGATTAAGCCACATCTCCACTAGACGATTTTTATGACGATCGCTATAGCGATAGCCACAAAGTTCGCGACGAAAACACAGTACTTATCTCCACATGAAAAGTTGAAAGGCGATCGTCACCAGCATTGTTTCTAAACTTTGGCCAATAACAACTGTGTAAGCCAGTCTCGAATCAAGGAGATCGCCAGGCACAGGCACGAAGCCAGCGGGGGACACGGGGGGAATTGCCGCCCAAATTGCCAAGAAAAACCGTAAATTCCTTTGAAGCTGGGCCAACCCCTCTGATCCGCTGTGTCTCATAAGCTTTGATGTTGCCTAATGGCCTCCAAAGATGCCTCTTTCTCTAATGTGGTAGTGACAACCTCTCCATCGGTACTACTTCTTCTTTATGTTGCGCAGGGTTTACAGGCTTGGTTATTTGCTAACTTTATATTCAAAATGTTTTGTAAATTAGAAGCCGTGGCATTGCTGCTCACCGCTCGCCGCCATGACAAAACGCCTGATTTAAAGAGACTAAGGCCCGAAAGAGGTTGCGAAAAAAATCGTCGGACGAAAAGTAGAAACCGCTTAACTGCACATGAGTAACCACGATCGCTGCAGCGATCGTCATACAAGTCGAGTAGTGGAGATGTGGCTTTAAAGAGTCTGATTTTATTGAACTTATAAAGTGTGTGACGTATCAAGGTTTACATCAAAAAGACAAATTTTGGACTGAACTAGGTTTCATCGAGAAAATGGTAGAAGATAATAGAAGAGAATGCATATTTCTGTAACATCAAGATACTGTTATTTTAAATGTGCAAATAAATTGTAGCATTTCTGTATTTTTATTCCAATCCTGAATTATCATTCATTACATAATACATTATCAACTTGATAATAATAAGTTGTTAATAGACGACCTTGTGAGTTTTTGTTTAGTATTTATTGAAAGCTATTAAAACGTTTGTTCTCTGGTATAGTGATATTTATCCTTAGTACGTAATGTAAGCATTGAGTTGATTATGTTTTGTGGTGGACCACAGTGATAACACAACCAATGGAGAGAGAGAAAGCAAGAGCAGTGGTCCAGCAGTAATGTTTTAGCTACCAAATATCAATTAACGAACAAAAATTTTGTTAATGATGCAAAGCATCCAAATTGTACACAAGAGCGACAACGTTGTTGTACTTAAATGATTGGCTATTGGTAGCCTACACAGTAAACATTGTTAGTATCGTGCCGAGAAGTCCTGCTAAAAGACGTCACTTAGTACATCTACAGCCCATACTTATAAATCTATTTCTAGGGCTTCATTGTGCAGTAAAATACACGCGGTGAGCCTTTTTAAGACCTTGGCTTACGTTATACTTAAAATTATTCCAACAGTTGAGCTACAACTAAAACTGAGTACCCTAAGCACATTTGCCCATTGAGCATCCCCGAGATGATATTCACATAGCTATTAATATCAAAACTATTACATTTTTGAAACACCTTCCTTGTCGTAACCCTCCCCTACACATAAAACTACCCCGGTCAGGGAAAGTTAACCATGATTTGAATAGCAGATTAGAAGGAGCGCAGAGAAGACAATTAACGTTGTAGCTTCACGTCCTATTTACATTACTACCTTTAGTACATTTTTGATAGATGGTGTGGACCATCCTGACAATGTAGTACTCTACTTGGCTTGGCCCCAGAATCGTAGTGATAGCTTAATTGCAGGGTGTAAGTGTGTAAGTGTTAAATTTACCTGAAGTGAAACAAATTCTACTTTTTTTCTATAAAGGGGGGAATGAAAATAAAGTGCTTATTGGTTTGTTATATTAAACTTAATCTTTTGGGTATCCAAAATATTTACGGATGTGGACTGTCAACAGAGTTTAACTTTTCAGTTTACAATACTATATATTTAACTTGTTATTAAAAGTCACCACTAATTCAAGGTTCACTTACTTACTACGGTGCCAGATTCCCAAGGACATCGGAAGCCACAGCTCTCCAGTCTTCTAGATCAAGACATCTCTGCAGTGGCTGCACGGCTGTCCGTCGTCCCTCCACTGCGTCCACTCGACCATCCATGTACCTCAAAAATGGCCTTTCCTTCACCTGTTCCTGTGAGGCCATTAGGTACCCCAATTAGGATCTTTTCCAAAAAATTTTTGCCTCGTTTCAAACAACTATAGGCCAAGCCGCCAGTACTTTGACAGGTACTTTGCGAATCGAGGAAATACTTGTGGATACCATCTTACAATCTCTTCCCCTCCCACCACTACCCTTTTATTCCCTCATTGAAACTAAATGTAGTATATGCTGCTGAAAGTGCAAGGGCCCTTTGCTCCCGGCGCCATCGCCTCTTATATAGAACCACGTGCTAATGAGCTCCTGTTTGTTTCTCGAAACTTTAACAAATATAGCAAAACTATAACAAATTTAGCTATTATGTTATATGATAGTGATGTCTTCTACTTCTGTTTTACTAGAAGCCCACCGTGGGTGTACTGGATGCTGACGTATTTGGACCCTCTATACCTAAAATGATGAATCTTCGAGGAGAACCAGAACTTGATGATCGTAAGTTAGTACGATATTTGTTCATAAGACGTCGTTTAGATTATATACAATTTAACAAGTATGCACGTTTATGTTGGCTTGTCACGGGATGTAGTATTTAAAAGCCTTTCCCACTAATTTGGTGCTAATGAGTTTAGAGGTATTCCATCCAGCGGTTGCCAGGAGGTGTCTTGGGTTTATTTATTGCGTATCAGAAGCAAGCAGGAAATGATAATGATAATTAAGGTTGGTTGACTTGCCCAACGATCGAATTATGCGTATTTGGTTATATTAAGGCAACGGTGTGCCAATCCTTTTCCCAAGATGATTCGATAGTGGTAGGATGTTGCATATCTCTTAGGTGTAGTGGATTCTGCCATGACCATTTCCCCCGACATTAGTCAGCTCTGCAAGTGGGCGCAGAGATGTGGGGCACAAAGCACAAATAGAGCAAATATTTAGTATAAACAGGTGTATTTAACAATAGTATAAATTATGTTGTAGTGTTGACATTCACTGGAAGAAAAATAATCAGTTGATAAAACATTACCTCGCTTATTTGGCCACGCACTTTCATCCATACACATAGAAGTTTCATGCTTTGAGAACGGGCTCAGATGCCGCGGAACATGCTCCCGGGCCTCATGTAGCCTTCGTACAGCAAGTTGAAAATCAGTCTTCTGTGTTATTTGATATCTGATTCTGATTATGTCTGGTCGTGACACCGGGGAAGAGGTAGGCCTCGCAAGACACGGGGTCAAGTGGTGAAGAGTTACCTACGGCAAATGGACCGTGAACTTGGGCTGAACAGGGTAGAGTGGAAGAGAGCCATTCGCAAAAGCCGTCCAACATAAGCAAGCGTGGAAGATCGACGTTGAACGTAGATGATGATGACGATAATGATGTAAAGTACCTCTGTTAACATACATTTCGTTTCATATGGTGAAAATACGTTTCTCCTCTCTCCCACACAGTTGATATGATGATACCACTTACAAATTTCGGCATCAAATGGTAAGACATGCATCGCTTACTTAGGATTGGCATAAAATGAGTTATTGCATAGGTATTTTTTCCCTCGAACCAAAGTTTGTTATCTATGTCCAAAGAGAATCTTTCTTGTCATACTCCCCATATTGTAACCATAAGGTATGGCAGTACCAGGTGGTCTTTTTATGATTGGGAGCTTGGCACGTTAGGCATTTACGTCGTTAACGATACTTAAGCAGTGCTGTGAAGGCCCTAGTTCCATAGCGTGACCTACAAATACGAATACAGCTCAGCCAGCTGCTCATGGAATCGATAAATTTCGAGCCCGCCTTCATGTGTCGGTCTTAGAAATGATGTCGCCAGTTACACGTCAATTTATATATTAACCTCTATCCTCAAGTGACACGTGACAGCCTTGATAGACATAGTCTTAGTAAGAAAGAGCCCTAACAAAAGTAAAAAACAGCAGATCGTGAATGGAAACCTAAAATAAGAATCGAATATGCTGATTTAAAACAGGAGCTAACGATTTAGTTCGTAAGTGCAGTCCCGACGTTTTGCAGCTGGCGGTTTATGGGCGCTACATGCCCCAAGTTGATCTAGGGCGCCAACTAAGGGATAATTTGAATTTTTGATGCATCTCGATCACCTTTTCATTGAGATATCTGTGTTTGATTTGATTGGCCAGCTGATGGTTTCTTAGTATGAGAACTAATTTCAGGTGCACTCTGAGGCGTTTTGTTTTATCGTAGATTTTCGTGTAACAACGCTTCACATTTTGATAAGTCGAGTGTCTTCTGCAGATAATTGTACAGAAATGTTGA
Source organism: Carybdea cf. marsupialis auct. non (Linnaeus, 1758) (assembly GCA_010016065.2). Lineage (NCBI taxonomy): Eukaryota > Metazoa > Cnidaria > Cubozoa > Carybdeida > Carybdeidae > Carybdea > Carybdea cf. marsupialis auct. non (Linnaeus, 1758). Next base: position 14,260 of record JAAAKL020008077.1, read on the forward strand.
TTTTGAACCAAGTCGTAAGGTCAACTAAATAACAAGTGAAATCGGTTTTCTTTCGATGTTGACCGTTACTTTGACCCCTTGATAATAATTATCTACCTGCTTTTTCTGAGTAACCAAACACTGTTTATGACTCAGGTATTGTACTCCTTATCTCTCGGCCACCCCAACGCACTATAATTTATAGTCTCATTTCCACAGTCACCCCAAACAGATGGCTATTATAATCGTAAAATTTTTAAAGGACATATTCAGGCATTCGTTGTATACTCTGCTTCACTGTTTACGATCCGTAACGTTTGTTTACCTTGGTTTTGATTTTATTGTGTTCAGTACTGTGTATGCGGAGGGAAAGTATGACGTCACGATTTGAAAATGTTTGTATTATGCAAAAACACTCAAATTTCATGTTGCCCCGTCAGGCAAAACGTCAATGGCCCAAATTGAAAGTGTTGCCCTTTCCCAACACCGAGATGTCCGCTCTCAAAGTTTTGAATCTCTCTAGCAAAACCTTATTATTTGATGATTGTTCCTAATGTAAGGAACTAAATAATATCAGCAGAGATTTTGACCAGAGATTTTTGAGGTTCAAACGCCTCTTGTTTAATTATTATATACACTATAGGTCTGGTATTTTGAGAAACAGCCTATTCTAGGATTGCCTTTAGATATCTGTAGTCAAATCGTATTAGTTCCAAAACTTATGATTTGAGACGTCATCACTTTCCCTTCGCTTTGCTTGAGGCTGGTTAGAGAGGTTAAAAATCGTTTGGAATTGTGCTCTTGCAGACCATCCTGCTTTCTGGACCATCCTGCGTTGTAGCCTCGCTCTGAACTATTTACCCGCAAAGAGGTGAGCATGCTCAAGCCGAACCATTTTGTGTTGCCTCCTCCTCGAAGTCAAAATCACATCAAGTCAACCTATTAAATCATACAATTACATAAATATTGAACCTTTGCTTATCTTTATAGATAATTTATAAGTTTCAATGACTAAATCTATCTCATGGTATAAAACATGGCTGAGATTCAAAATTCAAGCCTCTTTGCTGTACTGTCAGTTCATAGTGAGGCTGAAGTGCAGATTCAGAGATGCAGGATGTTCTGCAACGGTGCGAAGTAGAACAGGATGATAGTTAGGGTAGATCGAGTTGCTACGTTGGTTATGATAGATAGGTAGAATAGCCAGGTTAGTAAGAGAGCTAAGTGGGTATATCACGGTAGATTGAGGATTCAGTTAGTATGCAATTATCAAGTTGCAGTTGCATGGCTGAATTACCGGAACAAACCAATTGCTGGCAGCTAGGTAGTTAGGTTGTGTTAGAGGTATCAATATCGTTACTAAATTTGTTTCATTTTACTCAATTTTTCATTGTTTAGTATGTCGATGGGTTTCCTCGTGCCGGAGTCTTCACCAATTGTATGGAGAGGCTTAATGGTATGGAATCTACAGTTCTCTTTTGGTACGCAAGTTTGCAGTAGTTTATACCGAGGCCTTCCATACTACTTTCGATGAAACTATGTTAGCCTGACGCAGCAGTATACTATGCTAAACTGTACTATATTGCACCACACTGCGCTATACCTAATTTGCACTATACTATATATGTTGTTCTGTACTGTACTAAACCAAGGTATACTTGAGTTTTACTGTACTTTCGTTTGCTATGCTACGGTATACCATACTATACTAAACCATACTATACTATTCCATACTATACTAGACAAGACTATACTAGACTAGGCTATGCTATACTATACCCTACTATACTATACCATACTATACTATACCATACTATACAACACTCTACTATACTATACCATACTATCCTAGACAAGACTAGACTATGCCATACTATACTATGACATACTATACTATGCCATACTATACTGTACTATACTAGACTAGACTATGCTATACTATACTATACCATACTATACTAGACTATACTATACCATACTAGACCATACTATACTATGCTATACTACACTATGCTATACCATACTAT
>JAAAKL020008078.1:0-16264 GCA_010016065.2 Carybdea cf. marsupialis auct. non (Linnaeus, 1758)
AAGAGTACCCGTGTAAACGCAAGCCGTATCTTTACCCATTTGGGAACGGATCCGTTCCCGTATAAACGGGGTCTAAAAGGGTGCTTTACAGAAACTTGATTCTACTATTTCATCATCTCTCAATAAGAGGCAAATGTGTCTCCCTTTTTGGTAATCTACAAGTTTTATTCTCTTCCTCAGTTCAGCCCTCTTAATGAGATATACTCCTGTAAACAACTGTACTTTATTTTGGAGCTAACTTTCAATAAACAACCATTATTGGATGGAGAACACGAACGATTGTTGATACATGTATTGTAATGCTATCAAGTGCGCGGGCATGATGCGCAATACGAGGAAGACGGTTGACGGTTGACCTAAGTATAAAAACAGGTTGAAAACCACTGCTGTAAATGAGGTCAGCAAGTTAATGACAAATCATCTGCTTGTATTGGAGTTTGTTTTTGCTAATTCTCATCAATTGATCTTCATTTTATAATCAATTATCTAAAAAGGAGACGCATATGAATACTAATGAGATCGAAAATGTTTACAATTTGCCGAGCGACCAAGAATTATGATCTAAAGCAACGAAAGCTTTCCAACTAGATTTTAGATGACAGATATTCACTGGCAAATACATTGAGAAAAATTAATCTACTCTAAAATAGGTACAAGTGGCACTGTCTGTGAGATGATCGTTGATTTCCATCGAGTCGGTTTGTCCTTCATTGATATATATCCTATTCAGAGAATTATGTGGGTTTCTTTCAACTGATTTAAATAGGAATAATTTCATACTTGGCGAGTTTTGTAGTAAATTAACGTCTTACAGTGCTCAGAAATTCAAAGAAATGGCCTATTCAAGAAGACTTCCTGTGAGAGCAATCATGATGACGATTTGATATTGCAGGTGTTTGAAAGTGACAATCAATTTCCTATTTTTGACCTGATCTCAAATAACTATCGTTTCTGTTCTCTTTTCAAGTTAAGAAGAAGAAAACAGGTGACGGAATATTGCAGTTAGACAAAGTAAGATATCGACCGTCTGAGGTCCCTCGGCCTTCGGCGTGATTTGTATGAGAAGAGGTCAAGGTAGAAAAGTGCCTAGAAATCCAAGAACGTACAGGAAATATCAATCATTTGGATATAATTCGAATATTTAAATCTTGCTACTTCATTATTTAATATTTGCATAAATGATGCAAGAAATTTGTTAACAAAACCAGATGTCATACTGTGTACTGAGGACATAAACTTGACATGGAGAGAATACTCCAGCGTTTCTGCTTAAGAAACACGGAAACAATATTTGGAAATGATAAGCTAGTGCTCAATCAGAGTAGAGCATGACGTGTAGGGTTTCATTCATTGGCAGGAGGGATCATCGCGCCCCACTTGTTAGCTATCGCCTGCCTTAAGCTGAGATACTCTTTACAAATTAAGTGCTGACCCACAACGGCCTGCCTGCTTCACTGCGTACGCGGGGCTCTTAGTATAACTGCTCGACACGTGGGTCGAAATATCTACACGAATCAAGATAAAACTGGAGAGGAAATTGTAGGCACCTGGATTAGCAAGCTGAAATGTTCGAACTATAACCACATGGTTCTGTAATGACATCCAAGACGTTGATGGACCAGGTAAAAAAGTCAGGAGGTGAGCAGACTGTATATCGACATGTACATCCTACAGATGAGAAGACTTGCCGAAGATGGCTTACTGAAGGGAAAACACTCCTCCTCCCATTAGCAGGGGAAGCAGCTTCATGATCAACGTGGGCATGGCAGAGGGTTTGTCGACAGAAGCTCTGAACCGGCTGCCATTTGAAACAGCCAAATTTCTACAGATGCAAATGCCAACCAACTTTAGTATTGTGAAACTGGCTACTACAGATGCAAATGCCAACCAACTCTAGCATTGTGAATCTTGGTACTACAGATGCAAATGCCAACCAACTCTAGCATTGTGAAATTGGCTACTACAGATGCAAATGCCAACCAACTGTAGTATTGTGAAATTGGCTACTACAGATGCAAATGTCAACCAACTCTAGCATTGTGATTTGGCTACTACAGATGCAAATGCCAACCAACGCTATCATTGTGAAACTGGTCTTTTCCTATGCACCTAGACTGATGTTAAGTTTGTTGAGTAAACAAGACTAGACAGTGCGCTTACAAAAATACCACCCAATAAAGATGTGTTTGCGTGTTTGGTGATTTATAATGTCGCGGATTATGACTATTGGTCAAACTGTCTCAATAAACAGGAAATGGGGAGGAAGGAAGCGCCAACAAGAAAGGACAAAGAGAGCTGGAGGAAGGAAGCGCCAACAAGAAAGGACAAAGAGAGCTGGAGGTATACTGTAGCTACAACCGATGCGTAACAAGTACTTTCTTCTATGGTAAGATGCGGCACAAAGTTTCGTGTGTGCATCCGAGATCGCAATACGAGCAACAGCTTGAAATTGTTCTTCCTAGTAAAAGACTCATTTGCGGAGCTATGCAGTGTGCAGATCACTCCGGGTTCCTATAGTGCTAATGGCAACAATAACCATTCACTCTTTGGTAGCAGGTTTAGGCTTTCTGCTAAGAAATTCCATCATTGTAAATGCGTGTGACTTATTTACGTGGCAACGTTTGTACAAGAGAAATTGAAATTAACACATGTTTGTTCTAATCTTTGCAAAACTAACTCAAACAATGTTTTACAATCAAGCTATTTACATAATCGAATCATGCAGTTGACGAAGAAACTCTCAGTTGCAATAAATCAATCTAACTTTCAGAATAATGGTGCTGTTTCGATATTATGGAACTAACATCATAGTACAGGTCACACAACAACGATTCGAAAGTCGGACGTCGCTCAGCGCTGTGGACACCTTAAAACACGTCAGGAATGAGCAGTTCACCTCCAAACTTAAGCAGGCTTTGTCAGCGAACAAATCTTTTGCCTTTAACTAAAGATTTCCGTGGAGGAGAGCATGCTAAAGAGTCTATAGACCAAATTTTTGCCGTCCTGCTCTCAAACAGGGCCTATACCTCTCTGCTCATCAGGAGGTACAATGAGAGATCGCAGGCTTTGTCAGACATTCTTGATGGTGATATTGAATCAAATGTGGAGTCTACGTCGCACGTCCATTTACCACACAGTCCTGGGTGCCTATGGAAAAAAGGAAAGGAAATGCAAGGATAGGTATAAAGTCAACATCTCAGAAGTAAAACACATGAAAAACAAAAAGAGAGCTGCCCTCATCGCACAAAAGCAAGACTCTTACAGATCAAAATTACAACTTGCTTGAGAAAAAAGAGCAGACGTTCAACAACGGTGTAAGGTGATGACGTCATATTGCAGCAAGAAGTTGACACGTACCTATACAGTGTTCAAAGCGGCCATTGTTAGAACAGTGTTTATTAGAAATACGGAAAATTAACTTCATTGTTTAGGGCTAAAATCTAATAAACGAAGAGTTGAGAGCAATGGGCTGTTTTACATGTAAGTTACCTTACTTGCGTAAAAGCAAGTTTATGCTAAGTGTTTCATTCTTGGACATTTTGTCTGATTTCTTAGACTCTTCGCACAGGGTAATTATTACGTCATGATTAGCAAATCTTTAAGCAAACCTTTTGAAAATACACCAGGACAAATGTACAGCTATGGGCTTACTAGTCCTCCTCTCTCGCAGTCTGGATAGGGTTATTCGAAATAATGCAATGGACCATCGATCATAGGTGGCCGAGGTGTTATCTGGTAGCTCAACGTCAAGTATGAAATTCAACTTGTCCCTGTATAGTGCACTTGATCAAACATTTTAAATTTCACTTTGTCATCTCACGTTACTTAATAGTTGAAAATTCCATTCTCCTCTTATAATCTCTCACCCGCATTCCTTTTGTGATCTGGACATCACTACATTTTGAAGTCATGCAACCACCACATTTTCTGGATTCTTTTCAGAACATTCACGCTTCCCTCTGACTGCCACCGAACCGCCATGGTATTATTGTTCTGGACAAAAAGATAGGCCACAAGGGATTATCAAGGTGGAGCACATCCACATAAAACAATGTACAAGGGTGAGCGAGGTTACAACGTTCATGACTAATTCATGATTTATCTGTAAATAAGAGGTCAAGCAACAAATCAAGCCACAATACTTGTGTTTATCATCTTGACAATCAAAGGGAGGAATTCGCAGTCAATCCTATCGTTTTCACCTTCAGTACACAAGCAGTGTACAATAAAAACTGTGCTTGAATACAAATGTAATTAAAACATAATGATCTCTTGATCCGTGAAAAATGTATGATGGCTCTGGGATCTTGCTTTGATGGATATTTTAACATCTGGGGGGGATTTATTTTGTTTTGTATTCTCTGGTTAGCATGACCCTAGATTTACACTTCTGTTGATGTTTGCAAAATTCTAAAGATTTAAAGAAGTTCGTTTAATGCTAGCCGCTAACTAGAAGAAGCCCTGCAGTTGGTTTTTAATCTATAACATCGTGAACGGAGCTCAAATTTGAAATTGAGGGTTAAGAAATGAATACAATGAAAAGCATCGGAACTTAAAGTTGGGATGTTAAGGAATCTATTATTTAGACCAGTCCGCTGATCTGCCGAAAAGAACTGGGTCGAGCAACCAATTAGAAAATGCTTGCATGTGGACATCTATCAGCACCTTCTTGCCCAACTCAAGTCTTTTTATTAAAGGCCGAACGAGAACTTCTATGAAACATTGTAGCTTTAAACACTATTAATGTGCACCCTTTTGAGTAGAAGGTTCATTATTCGATCAGGTGAAGCATTTATATCTTGATTTATTGTTTGGTTGCTAATGTCGAAGAAAATTCCTCTTTCTACTGGATCTACCTTCTCGACAATGGACTGATTGTCTTTCAACAACTTTGGCATTCCCTTCCCTGTATCAGATTGTACCATTACTGGAATTACCTTCAAGCATTTTCCGGCATGTAATATATAAGCTAATATCAACCATCTTGAAAAGACAAGATATGGGGGCAAATTAATTCTATTCATTTCCTAAATACAAATGAATATATATCTTCCTTAGTTGTCCATCAGTACGACTTGATATGAATTGTAGGAAATAGCAAAACCGTTTAAGTCTGATACCCTAAGTACAAATCTATATAGGAAGAAGTATAATCCAGCAACAAGACAAGCAGATTTCGGACACTCGACAAGGAAATTCAAGGAACCATTATTATCCCTGCTTCAAGTAGAAGCAGTTGTTTCTCAGCTTCGCAGTAGCAGAAATTAAGACAAACATCTTTTAAAATAAAAAGCAATAGTTTTCTGTGGAGGTTTAATATTGATCCTAAAGAGCAGAGAGGTACAATCTTGCTAATTTTAGATAAGCATGCCCCTTGCCACACAAAATAAAAATAGATTATTTTCTTTGAGAAAGGGAGAATATAACTTTAGATTAATTCTCTCTTTATCCACGTTGAACAATCCGTTGGCGACATTACGAGAAAAAATTTAAAGCAGAGAAACACTTCCTGTCCACAGCTTTGAACTGATTTTTAATTCAGTTTATATCACATCCTCAGCTAAAACTTGTTGTACTCATCTTAAATAGTTAATACACCTTCGTCAAATTCCCATAGTGCTCATGTATGAATCGTTACAAATCCCAAAGGTAGTATAAATTTCCTCCAACCCATCGTTACAGTTTTTCAACAAATTGCATAGGCTTCATACCAGACAGTTAAAAGAGGAATGGATAACTGCCTTGTTATAGTGCACAGTTTACTTAGTAGATTAAGTGTGAATTGGAGACACCGAGCGCGTTCATAATCCAAAAGTGGTTTTCCTAGCTTTGGTCGTGGTCATGGTACATAGTTAAGCTTGACGGCATGACATACTCTTTTTAACAAAGACGTAAAACCTCCTCCTGGAAACCAAGTAAGACTCCGACTTTATCTTGGATCCGATCTTATCAAATCCATGCTTTTGGCACGATGCAATCTTTACAAAAATCTCTTATTTTGCTATCCTAAGTTGACTGAATTTGAGATAAAGCTGCTCCATTGGTGACCTGAGATTGTTTACTTCCAATTTGCTAATCACCACGAATCGTCTTGTATCGATACGTTTTTTGTTAGCTCCTTGTTGAGCAAGAGACTAAAAATAACACGAAAAGGACATGGAGCCGTAACTCAGGTTGGGTTTTCCGATAAACGGACTAGAAAATCAGGAGGGGCAGCGATCCATGACCATCCTCTGCCATCTTTGATAACTGGAACCCACCAATTTTATGATATTGTTAAATGGCAACAGTGACTTTGACTGCGCTAAATTGAATTCAACCAAAAATATGTACATAATTTTGTTTAGCAAAAACCTGAAGGCAACTAAGCATTGTTTGTTTACAGTGAAAGAATTGAAAGTACCAGATAACTTTGCCTACGTGTTACCATCTTCCACTGGACTTTGAGTTGAAATCAAATACAAACGAATCTTCCAAAGTGACAGAGAAACAACCTGATTGAATTGGATGACAAAAGTCTGAAACTTGTACAACACTACACAAGAATCCTGTGAAAGGTTATTTTGGAAATGTCATTCTGTAGAATGAAGCAAGGACCTTCTTTTAATTTGGAATGCAGGCTCGGCCATTTCTATCTATAAGATCAAAGGTGTCACTTGTCTTGAAGAGAGAGGTGTCCACATCAGCAAATTAGGTCTATATAGAATCAAATGGAAAGATTCGGTATCACTGAAGGATGTTTTTGATACCGTGCTTTCGGATTCACAATGCTGGTTTCTTTTAGAAGTTTTTCGAATAGTGTGCTAACATTGACGCAACCTAAACTCAATGCCTCGATTCCCTATGTATAATGTCCAGAGACATTAACTACATTACTAACGCATCAGACTAAATCTTCTACAGATAGGCTCCTTACAGGTCGTTTGATACATTAAACCAAACATAAAAAACGTATCTAGTTTGGGTATATTATGATAAAACTAAAGACACAATTCATACTAAATATTCTGACGCTTGTCGACTTAATTGTTGCCATTGATGGTAGGTATTTGTCACGTCTTGAGTCGTAGTCTTTTTCGGAGCTGCGTTTCGAGAGATACTTCTCCCATCTTCAGGCTGTTGGACTTTGGACTGTTTTACTGTTTTTGCTTACCGAGGAAAAACATCTGAAACACTTTCTCGTATCCAACGGGTACAGGGCTAATGACATCAAAGCAACCTTAAGGAGTAAGTCGAAACCGAGCCTAGAGCAAGATGCAGACTCTCTCCTAGTTCACTCAAATTGAAAGGCGTCAAACACCAGCATTTGTGGATACCCTCTTAAAAATACCAATTACAGCATCGCACAATTGGAATAAAAGACCATACTGCTTGGCATCAGATACCTCGTTTACCGCCAGGATAACCGACTCAAAATAAGTCATCAGTGACGGAGAGAAACAAAAGTAAACTACCTCAACGCCTTGAGATTCTGGTCATAAGGGCATATCAGGCTGAAAATTGAAACTATTTGATGAGGCAAAGACCGAAACATGTGAAATGGAGTCTTTTTTGTAGAAAATGCTAAAAACCTTCAAACTTAAAGGTTTGAACAACGAGATGTACTAATGCCATACAATTACAAAGACCCATTGTCGGCCAATTACGAAGATGCATTCCAATACAATACATCATTCCAAGTCATCTGCTCCTCCTCCAACTGTCCAATACCTGATGTTCGTCATATTTTGTAAACAAACAAGGTCAAGATTTAGTAAATTCTTGACTAATCCTGATTTTGCAACAAGCTGAGGGCTGTAAATGAATAACTGAAGTTGGTTCAGGACGTTTTTGAGCAAAGTATGCGAACAGCATCAGTTTTTGATAGTGACGTCTGATATTACACGATGTAGTACGTGGATGTACTACCTAGTACTATAATAAATACCTATTCTAGTCTATAAAAAATAATCGAAACGTTCAAATCGAAAATATAGGGCTGTAATGATGTAATGCTGACTGTAACTGAGCTGACGAACAAATCACAGTTGCAATGAACTAACCCATTCTGTCAAAATATAATGAATCTTAAGGTGAAAGTTCTTACGGAGCGTTTTAGCTTGTCTTTTCCCCCCAAAGCGGAAAGGAGACAAAAGTGCAGAATTTTCCACAACACATATACGTGAAGACGTGAGCCAAATATACAGAAAGAAGCCTTGGAACTAGCTCGATAAATGGCCCCTCTACTTTCGTACTTTTGTAAGTTGGGCTCCTTATCATGCTACCGCAAAAGATGTTCGCTGCATTTTTAAGTGTCTTGTCAAAAGGTTTTTCGAAGCAGAACACTGACTACGTTTAGGCCCATTTGTGGACTCAAACTAAGCATGTCTCTACGTGAGATACATTCTGAACAATGATAAAAGATGAGTGCAACGTCTGTTTTTCACAAAATGTTTTGGTAATATTTTCACAGGTCATTAGAAAGGAAGGCTTACGTGCTTCGTGAATCTAGACCGCAGAGCTCGTGCTCATAAAATACCATTCCCGGCTGAAGCTACTCTTTACTATGTGACTCAAACCTCAATTGCCTTTAACAGCTATGTAAACTAGACATGAGAATATCAGAATAAAACACTGATCAAAACTATGTTTCACTGCCAACGGCTCCTTTGGAAGACCGATGGAGTTCAGAACCTTTGATGAAATGTGGGATAATAACTGCAATTGTACAAGACTTCCCGCAAGTTGATTGCAAGTAGCCTAATTTGAGAGTTCTATTGACATGTAAGAACACGGTAAGATATCTTGTACCTACTTGATAATTGTTTTACTTACAAAAAGTGTATAATGATGAAATAGTCTCAAACTCAAACTTCATCGACAAGTCAATTTGAAACATGGTCAATGAGTGCTTGTCAACCCTCGATCTTAGATAATTCAAAATTGGCACGAATAGCTCTTACTGCTGAACTAGTTGTTTCCTGTTTTGTGTCCCTGACCTTTAACCCCAGATTTCTGTTAGTTTGCTAGGAATATCAAATATAATGGAACGGCTATCATCTTTGAAAGACAAATAGAAAATACAAGAGTCTGCCCGCGATCTGCTTTAATCTGAATTTGCTTGACACTAGGGAGGGCAGAAAATTTTGTAACAAAATTCAGTGGTACAACAATGTGATTTATTAATTGATGATCTTTGATTGACAAGGTGGAACGATGTATTAAAGAATGCATTGCAATACATTTACAAAAATGCAAGGCTGTACAGTAACTACGTATGACGCTCACCTCCGCTCTTGGGGTATGAATTGGGAATGCAACTCTCGTCGTTTAAAAAAGAAGGGGTTTCTGACTGCTCCAGTCATTTGAGCTAAACCTTGCATAATCGATCTCCCTCGACGGATTAAGAGAACTACAACAACAACGCCATCATCCCCTCCATGGTTATGGAAAGTCATGACAGTTACTATTTCTAGATTGAATCTAAGGCAGTAATAAAAAGCGTAGTAGGACTCTTATCTAAACTTATTCAGTGTTGCAGTTTACATGGAGGCCAAATGGAACTTGCAAAAGCTAGGTTTTAGCTACGGGAGGGGGTTCTTTTGAATGCAAAATTTGTAACTCGATGGAGAAAATTTTGTCTTGATGGTATAGGACTAACGTGCTTTCACAAATATTTCTATTGAAATTAACTTTTATAAATGTAAACTGCATTGTTACGAAAGAATTAATGACATCTTAATAGCCTCCCAGGAACAAAAGCCTTATATACAGAAATAAAAGTAATAAGACATCTCCACAAATTTATTCAGGCATTAAAAAATTTCCATGTACAATAAAATTCCTTAAAATCTAATGATAAAAGCAGACTAAGTACAGGGGCTACAAATTTACAATTATAAATTACAACCTAAGCTCCAAAGCGAGGTAGTGATGGGTGCTCTGACCTAACCTTTCCGGAAAGTTGCATTCTTTAAATTTTTGTCCCAGTCATTTGAACCCAGGATCTCCCACACCGAAACGAAGACTTTACCATTGCATTAAATAGTGCAGTGGTAAAATCGACAATCCGGGTAGTCGACCTCGAATTCTCACCACCACCAGCAACCTTGTCTTTTGTTTCGCTATCAGCTTCATCAGTGCCATTTTGTTTATATAAGTACTCTTGCAGACACACAAGCAGTCATGGAGAACATCGTATAGAACTCATTAAACATGAAGTGCTTGAAGCGCTGGCCCGGTTCGATCACAGTCTTCAACACCGAAAACGAAGACTTTACTATTGCACTAAATTGAAACTGAAGAATGAAAAAGCAGAAATCTTGTTGCATGCGTTGGCCTTTCATTTCCGTCGAATTACGTAAGCACTTTTATCCAGATGTATTGTTAGATGAACCAATCACTGAACATCGAGGGACTATTTCCATGACAACTGAAAGCAAATAGCTTTCTGCATGCCTTCGTTGCACAATTTCTCACACCCTTGGCTGATGGCGTCGTGAAGCACAGGTTTGGGGCTATTTTGAGGAGGTTTAGGAAAATTTGGGAAAACTGTAACGCCCCGTTAACGAAAATCGGCAACGTGTTGAGGTTGGAGAAGCATTTTGACGCGGTTGATACGATAGTATTTAATTAAACCTGAATTTACGATGCTTTACAAAGAAACTGAAAAAGTTTAGGGCTAGGACATATGAAAGTGACAAGTTACCTCTTGAAATTTTTAAGGCATGCAGTGCATGCGTTGCATTCACTGACGGCACGTCCCTGAAAAAACCCAATATATAAACTATTAACCCGGTGTAAAACGGAAAAGTGAATTACCGCGTTTACCTCAGGTTTCACGTCCTAACGTGTGATGTTCGTGAAATAGCGAAAAGAACCGTCCTATGAAGGTTGCCAGAGGTAGGTAGTTCCGAAGGCTCGCATAGAGTCCGATGATTTAATTTGATTGGCTTCTACATCTCATTTAAGGAGGCCCGTTTTATTCTGCATAAGCTTTGTATACATGATGCGTGAATGAGCTATGGTTTATCGGGTTATCAGATATATGTATATGATCATTCTTATTTAGAAGTCATTCGTCTTCAGTTCTAAGCTAAATGAGTTTGAGAACTCCTTTATGCAACATAATCTTGTATATATCTGAGATAGCTGTCGGACGTCACATACTTTACAATACAATGTCTTCAAACGTAAAAGAATGTAACAGACAAATGGAGTATCCTGCCTCTATGATATATGATTCTAACTTTAAACCCACACAATGGTAGTGTGTCGCTTTACCGACTGAAGTATGGTACCTAAGTTGCTATAATGCTATATATGTTACCTGAGTGACTTTCCCTGAATTAACAGTTGAGTTGAAATTGACTTTACTGTTAGAAAAATGTGCCCTAAACAGTAAAATAAGGGATTCACTTCGTACAAAATTAATCATCGTTGCTTCAATACAAAAACTGAAAACGTAAGGACTTAGATCCAAATGATCTCTAAAAATAAAACAACGCATGCAACCATCTGCAGCTTTGCTTGGTCTTTATATCATTTATTGTGTACCCTTGGCATACCCACGGTGCTTAGAATGCTGTTCTCCATGACTGCAGCAATCGCATTTGAATCTGAATGTGAATGCTTGATGAATAACTCTCTAGATCAGAGAAAGCAAGGGCTCAGGGTATTTCCTAGGGTCAAGCTTTAGGCGTACATAAATCGGAAATCATGAATAATTGAAGAGCATCGTAGCGTATTGAAATTCAGGAGGGCTATAAACCGACGGATCGATTTGTCTTTTTCTCCAGAGAAGGTTGGACAGACTTCAGAAGAACGTTTTTGAAAGTCTGGGAAAGAGGAGGGCATCTCTTTGGCGTAGGAAATTTTGGAGGTGGAAAAGAAGGAAACGCTTTTGTGAGCCTTTGATGCAGTGGCATAGAAGATTTTTGCTTGTGAGGAGATCCTTGTGAATCAGACATGAGCATGTTTAAAATCCACAAGTCGCGCGTAAAAGGTGTTTGTAATAGATAGACTGAAAGGTTAATGTTAAGTTATGAATAACGGTCAAAATATTCTGTAGGATTTCAGATGAGTAATTCATCACAAGGGGATTTCACTGTTGCCGCCAATGAAACATTTTATAGTGTGTCAGTAGAATGATAAATGTCCTTGGAATTCTTTTAGTTTCCAGTACTATCGTTTAGTCCCAATCATAAATAAGATTTGAGGTTTCTTATCACTTTAATTAAGAGTCTTTATGGAGAGTATTACATTTGACTTTAGGTGATCCTCATTCAAGGCCAAATTAAGACAAAGCTAGGCTTGATGGTGCAGAGCAAATAAATAACCTTGTTGATTTTGGCGCGGGTGGAAATCTTCAATTGCTTACGACACAATCATGAACGCGAATGATAGTGAAGATGCGTCATCGTAACAAGTGGAGGTGGACAGCAAGTTCATTGGCATTAACATTGAACAGCAATCGTCCGAACATTGAATAGAATGAACCAATGGCTGAATCAGATGTTATTGATGGCGAATAACGTCCCCTTGTTGTCTACTGAGACTCCAACAATGGATGCAATAGAATATTTTGGTCGGGAAGAACAAACATTCGTGCGAAGTACATGATGTTTCTGATGATTGCCCTCTTCATCTCAAATATTATGTCTATCTATATATACAATACCACTGAGGAATAATTCTGTTATAATATTTAAAATAAAAAAATTAAGTGTGGAATATTCAAGTGTTAGGGAATCTAGTGGTTTCAATTCCGCCAAATTGTAGTCTTAATTGCATAGCTTGCTCCATGTGATTTACAAAACGAGGCTATTGCCAAAGACGCGGTGCCAAAACGAGTGAAATCGGAATGTATGACTATTACTAGTTCTGAAGAAATTCGAGAAGTAATTAAGCTTGTTCCATCTGCTATTTGTGCCACAAATAAATTCAGTTTACTTAAGAATTGCACAACATGAGATGTCTTGACGCCATTTATATCAAAAGAGGTTGAACGTGAAACAATGACAAGGCCAGTGGCATAAATACATGGTAACAGAAGCACAGCTTACATCTCTCAGATAGAGGGAACATCAAGTCGCCGTGTTATTTATTTGGTGATTCATTTCAATATAGAAATCGATAAACAAATGCAAAGTATCAATCGATAACTTGTAGGGCAAATGAGATTATAAGAGACTCTCACATTATTATTATCCATAAGTTTACTTCAGTGCTTTATTTACACACTAACAAAGAAGCATTGATTGGCAAAAAGAAGGCATGGAGCTGTTAGTAGGCGGTTTTAAGATTTCTTTGTATATATATATATATATATACTATATATAGTATTAGGCTCTACCTTGTATTGAGCACTCTAGCAACGGTATCTCTCCCCAGGACATTACTCATCCTGGCTGCTACACACACACAAAATATATATGTATATACGTCAGGTCTGATGAAGAAAGGATAAGTTTTGACAGCTTACTAGCTATACTAGTTCTTGTTTTTAGTGTTTTGTACATTGGATGGTTATGATATTACAATGTTGTAGACATGGCAATAAAAATTTAATATGAACTAAAAGATATCGTTCATGAAAAGGATGTTGATTCAATTCCTTTGAACACTTGAATCCTTCGTTTTCGCCTGTCGCCTTCCTCCAGCGGCCACAGAGAGTCTTAATGGAGATTAAGAAAACGTCAAGGACAAAAAGGCCTTGAAAACCACCTATAGCAGGTCTGAAGATGGAGATAATAATAATGTGATGGGTATTGATATATAACTTGAGGGAAACACCACCTACTGATTTAAAAAGAATAAATCCTACAGAGGTTTTCATTTTCAATCAAAATAAGTTACACTTAAAAGATTAATTAAAATGATTTACAGGAATTTGCTTGATCATATATTTTGATAAAAAAGATCTTTTTCATTCACAAGACAAGAAATCATTAAAAGACATTTGCCATGTCTTCTACAGAATCCAAACTGTCTCTAAACTTTGATTTGTTGACCAGAAAAGTCCAAAACGGCTGTTTTGTGGGTAAGAAAATAGGTTCTTGAGGGAACATATGTATGTCATTTTAAAGGCAGAGAGAAGTTTGGTCCAACTATTGAAGCTAGCTGTTGCTACTAGACTTCTTCTGTAACTGCAGCATTGTTTCGTACTTTGTTTGAAGTAAGCTGAAGACGACGATGTGTATTGTGAGTTCACAGATTACAACGGTTATTCACATTGTTACCACTTGTAAGTAACTAAAATACGCAACATAACCAATTAAACACCACTGAATAATCGCAAGTGCACTATCGATGTTTAAGCAGCAAACTAGTGCATCCTTACATATCTTTATGTATCACAATCATTTAAAGAAGGGTTTTAATAGCTCGTTTTTACCTCCCCCGAAAAACCCCCCAAAGTTTGGGAAACACTAATCTAGGCCACAGTTTTCTGCAGACCGGGGTCGGTCCTTGATAATTCTCGTGCCAGTCCACAGCATAAAGTTATTTCATTCACACGATTAATGACCGCGTTATCCTAACCAAATATATTTTAAAATATAACAAAGGGAAAGGAAGACAAGTTGAAACATGCTAAACAAGTACAAAACCGTCAGTATATGAGTTTCGTAAAGGCCCGGCTGAATGGTCGGCTCGCCATTGAATCATAATAAAACACTTGGAACTATTGAAACATAATAGCATTTTTTATATAAGTATTTTGTTATTAAAGCAACAGGAAATATCACACTAACTTTGAACAGGATTGAGTAACTTTTAAATGCTTGGGCAATCTGTTTTTTATAATTTCACGAACTGAAATGATTCTACTGTGTAAGATCCATAATAAACCACTCGGTAAAGAAGATGTTTGTGTGACAGTCAGATCTGATAGTACTCATTTGTACGTAACTGGTCCGTAAAGAATTACTGCGAGTTTACTTAGAGGTAGAGAGCCACTGATTTAGGCTGTGTTATGGCTATATTGCTCTTTTGAAATAAACTCCAGTATCTTATTTTGTTGTTTTATATTAATGTAACACGGCCAGCTGCAGGCGGCGAAAATTCCCCAAGAGGTAATTGGGATGACGTCAATGTATTGTTGCTAACTAATCATGTTTACAGCCAACCATCATCGTTAGTACTGGGTTTTTCTCCAGTTATTCTTATAGAAAAGTTTGTCTCCGTCCTGGCAAAGACAGGCGCTAGTAAGAGATTAGTTCGAGTAGAGTCTCTGTAAAGTGCTTCAACTCCTTAATAGAATTTGGTTTCAGCAAAGATGATAGAAAGGAAATGAGAGAGGGGTCTCCCTTTAATTATTTTGGGTTCGAGAGAGAGAGTTAGATTTAATGAGATTGTGGGAAAGGAGTGTTATTACAGGGAACTTGGATTAGTTTCAATAAATTCTAGAGAAAAAAAAGGCACGTCATCAACGGGATTCGAACCCGTGACTTACACATTCGCAGCTTGTGCTCTACTAACTGAGCTAAGTGAACGACGTTGATAATTTTATCTTTTTCTCTAGTCGCCACATTAGTTCCCTATACTCCATCTGAGGAGAGAGACATCGTGCTCTAGACAATTTCGGAGACCAGCCTCTCTGCACCATGTGACTTGACTTGATTTTGGAGCTAATGTAGCGACCAGAGAAGTAGATCCTGTTATCAACAGGGTTAACCTAGCTCACTTGATAGCGTGCGCAGGTCGAATCCCGTTGGTGACATGCCTTTCTATGCCTCTGGTATCTATTCAAACTTATCATATTAAATCCTCTCTTTGCAAAAAACACTTTATAACTAGAATTGTGCTATAATAGAGACAGTGTTATAAAGAGTTGTAGTACCTCCCTGTGTTTAAACTTCAGTCTTAATTCAACAATTCAAACTATTCAGTAATCCTGACAAATTCTACACCTCTGTCAACCATGGACAGTATAAATGACTTTGTCTGGTGTTCAGCATATACAATTGGTAGATTAAAGATTTGGATTTCACAATACGAGGATGTCTAGCTCAGCTTGTATTTTGCAGATCTATGCTGCAACTACCGGTACCACAAGACCATACCAACTTAAATGCGGATTGTAAAGTGTAAAAATTCACATCAGTGTGGCAATCCTTTGTTTGGATACCTTAGCAATAAAGGTAGTTCGTACATGTATTTGGGCTGGAAGGTCACGGTGATGATGGCTAGGTTGACTTCAAAGATGATGATGATGATGATGATGATGATGATGATGATGATGATGATGACGATGATGACGATGATGGTGATGATGATGATGATG
>JAAAKL020008079.1:0-16263 GCA_010016065.2 Carybdea cf. marsupialis auct. non (Linnaeus, 1758)
TGCAACAAATTTACTACATCCTGGTCTTCTACAACTATTTTGACGTTGCCGTCACAAAGCAAGGCTCTACCCTTGTCACTGACCTTTACATCAAGCGCGATTCTCTATAGCCAGGCCTTGCGCTTGCACCGAAACTGTTCTAACCAAGAAACCTTTGAAAAGGACCTTATAGAATTAGAAACGTGGCTCCTAAGGATAAGATTCAACCGCAAGATGATTGATGAACAAAAATTATTCGCACTAGGAACAATATAGGTACGAAATTCCGACGTTTAAGCTAGAAAGAACTTCAGACTAGTAAGACATCCTTATTTTAATTTATTATCCGACCCTAAGTCGTAGCGTACACAAGATAGTCCGGTCAAATTGTAATATTCTGGATAGTAATGAAGAGCATCGAAAAGTGTTTAGTCAGCCGCTAGTAGTACTCTTTTCGTAATGCCCTTAGTTTGAAAAAAATTAGTGAGGGGTAAACTTGAGCAAGGAGAGAGGCTGTGCAGGCTACAAGGGGAGAATAAACCGCGCAGAATGTCCTCTTATCAAGGACATTAAAAATTTCACTGACAAAACAGGGCTACGAACATACAAGATTCAGATAGGACCACTACACTGTAACTCTAGATTTGTAGTGTACCCAGGAGAATGCAGAGCATGCAGGATTCAGTATGTGGGTAGCACTAAACCTGCGTCCTATAGCCGGTTTATAACTACAAATCAGCATTTCTTGACCTTAAAAATTCACGAATCTGCGGACAAATCTAACGTCCCACAAGCCAAACTGGATACGCACTTCAATTTGGCTGAGCATAATGGCCAAGCGAGCTGGCATTTTACTCTTATTGAGCCCGCTGAAAATGAGACTAAGTTGCGCGAAAATGAGTAATTTTGGCAGTACAAGTTAAAAACATTTGCCCCACAAGGCCTTAATGAGAAACACGTTACCATTATTTGAACTAGCCAAACGTTCAAAAGCTTTCATTCACCAGTCAATGTTGTAGGAGGCCTGGATTCCCAGAGCCTCAATTTACCAGGCTGTCAGGAGTGTGAGCAGCTGACAGGAATGGAGGACTCTGCGGGCTCCAGACCCATACATATATTGGTGAGTGGCAGATGATGCTTTGTACAGCACTGGCAGCTCAATATAAAGGCTATTAATACTTTTCAAAGTTGTCTTGGGTTTAGCTTAGAAATCCCAACCAAGGTATTCCTTTGTTTTCCAAATAGTCGAGTGGTTTTGTTGTTTAATTTTATATATTAAAATCTAACGACCGGCTATTTCATTTGTATACTTCACGGAGGATTTCTAACCGAAATTTTGTAAGCTGCCCTATAAGCATTTTTAGATTTTTATGTAATTTAATGCCATTTTACAGAAGTTTCTATTCTATATATGTAATCTCAATACATAAGATATAGAGAATACCTACAAAGAGATCCTGATGCTTGATCACTTCTAATACGTGATAAAGAAGGACGTCTTAAGCATCGGACTCCTTTCTTAGTCAAACGTTAGAAAGGTTGAATCTTCGGAGAAGTCTTAAAATGGGGTTTTCTGGCACGAAACAACTTTACAAAATACAACTTTTCCATTGCATTAGGTTATTTTGTACGACAAGGCAATGCGTAGTTATCATATTTGTAATAAAAATGAAAAGCTTAGCCATGTTCTACCCAAAAGAAAAAGGGCGACAAGGTCTTAGTATCTTTCGCTGTGACCTTATCGCTATCAAAACGTCTTTATTTGTGTTCTTTTACATACTTTGGATGTTATCACGCCTTGATCTTATGTGTGCTTTTCTGTTTATCTTTCCATTAATCCACGAATCGCCACAATTAAGATCGTTGCTGCAATAGACATCACTTAGGCGGTTTTGAAAACAACCACCTTCTATCTACCATGACGAAAATGCTAGACTACTTTCTAAGTGTTGACAAGGATTTTAATGTTCAGTGCTAAGTTCAACTTTTAAATTAGTACTTGAAACAACATGCTTTGTTGAGTAATAGAATTCTTTTTTTGTTTAACCCCACACAGACGCGAAGTATTTTATAATCTTATCAGTTTTTTCGTGTGGCGAACAATTGTGTCGAAAGGACAACCGTGAATTGCTAGCTGAATAGGAAGATGGCCGAAGAAAAATTTCAATGCCGAAAATTTTAGCAGATGTTTTAAGCACAATTTTGGAGTAGGTTTTGTGTAGTTGGATGGGCCATACATATTAAGTGGTTCATTCAAAATTTGTATTCGAGTTATTATAAAAATGTTTTAACGTCTGCAACAAATCTTCAGCCATCTTTACAAGTTGACCTTTCGTTGCAATGCAATAAATCATTTTAGTGCTCCCTCTGCAAAAACGCAGGTGTTCGAACAAAATTTACAGATTGCTTACAAGACATTGAGTGAGATGTAGAGGCAAGTTGAGTCTAGTTTCAAGGATTTTAAATTGACTCTGAACGATCAATATATGTTTGCATTGTGGCGAAAGGTTAGGTGAATTATAAGAGTAGCCAGTGCCATGCCTTAAAATTTGAATGTTCAGTTGGTTTATGTTCTGACTGTTCTGTTATATGCCTATGCCAGGCATTGACTTGTCTGCGTTCTTTGACACTAAGGTCTCCAATGAAAGGGTATGATGTCAGAAAACAGTTGTGACAGGTTTTGGCAGCAATTCCTAAGAATGAAAACGGGCAGAAATAGTTGATTAAGGGTGAGCGATCACATATGCATATACAACCGTCATGATTTGCGGGCTTATCTTCTCCTTAACTACCATTTTCATGGACCACCGAAGTCTACCGTATCATGGTTGAAACCTGATGCTTGTGTGGGAATTTTGAGACATGTATCCTCAGTCCGAAGTCCATTTAAAACCTGCCACTTCCAATTATTTTTGAAGTGACACGCTCTTTAATTAATTTTGATTTTTTATTATTTTTTTTTGTTTTAAGTGGACCAGTATGTTCAGATCTTTGGATATGCTCAACTTTGTGGTATTGCTGTGGCACCACTTATTGGCTTGGTATTTGATAAAGGCATCATGGGATGTGGCCCAAAGGAGGACTCAGAAAACATCGGAGAAGAAATGAAAACCTTAAAACGTATTAGACAAACTGTTCTTCCCTTTGTTATCACCCAATTTCTGGCGGTTGTCTTTAGTGTGCTAACACTGATCAAGAGTGTTCATGTCATTGTAAGTATAGACGTTTGTAAATCTTAAGGCGTTTTCTGGCTGTTATTGTTAATCTTCGTACTCAAGAATGGATATTTAAAACTGATGAGTTATGTATCTTATAGCTTCTCTGTATCCGACGTGGTGTAAGGCAGATGAATCTGAGATGCTTTGGAAACTAACACAGCTAGACTTAAAACTGTGAACATGTAATACGTAGCTAATAATATCAGTTGACTCCAGCATGTGATAATTCACGAACTTGATCTTTATTACGCGATGTAGAAACATAGCGTACAGAGCACCAACCAGCATTGTCGTGCACACGTACACTTCACTTTATTTACTTGAACGTCTTTGCTGCTCAGTTCTGTTGTGTAGTAGAACAATGTTATTCTTTATTACCTCTCGTTTCTGTGCTGTTAAGTTACATCGTAATTTATATGACGCTAATTTGATTGAATCGCGACCCTATTTCCTTTTTATTTCAGCAGACGTTGCATCAGTTTATTTTGCAAATCCCTCTCGTTAATAAATCTATTATTCCATACCGTTTAATGTTTGCTAAGTGTAACGAGTCGACTATGCTGATAGTGTGCAGATGGCACAAGTACGCTCAGGGAGTAGGATCTGCCTACAACTGCTCCATAGGTGTCAGTGACAAATTGGCAACCAGGTATTTTTCTCTTCTTATCACCAACAGCAAATATACGCATGTTAATTGGTGAAAATCGATGAAATGTTCAAATACAAAACGTATATGTATGTGAATCAGTCTTGAAGAATGGTTAAAAATGCCACATTTTTATGTTATTTGTTTACTTCAGTGAGTTAAAATGTGAGTCTTTCCCCTGTGCTGACAACAAAATGACATTTTCATGAAACATTGTTTCTAATGTTGCCTTTTATTCTGTTACTGCTCGCTGACATTTCATTGTAGATTCCTTGCTGTATTTTGCATGTTGTTGTCAGAGGATTTCTGTATTCAGACCATGCAGCTTTCATTGGAACAGCGTAAGTGATGTTGCTGCATTGTTAAGATTAAATTTGTGATATGTTGCTTAATCAATTACATGGATTATCAGAAGAGATAAGCCAGAACGGTGTTGTTAAATTGAAAAGGACTTGTTAAGATCATTGGCTTCTTTCGCCAGGCTCAAAATTTCGTTAATCCTTGCCTTATCATGGGACTCGAACCCGTTTACTTTGCAGGTACATATCCGTTTGCAGAAGTTGAATGAGTACAACCTTATAGCCCTACTATCCATGATACTATGCAAACCATTTTCTCCCAACCAAATCTACAGTAGCTTCTTAAACACTTCACAATCTTTTCTTCAAAATAACTGACTAATAACAGCCAGCAACCAGATCCAAGTCTTCTTAGATATACAAGCAAAATGGTTTCAATGATTATGACAGTTTACAGTTTAATTGCTTTCTTTCTTAAAGGCTCTTTGTTGACCTATTTAAGTATTCATGACTTTTTTTTTCGGGACAGAAGTCACATCTTGAGCCTAATTGCGGGAGAGATGATCAGTGCAAATGCAGAAATCTGCCCCTTTCTCTTTTCCATTTCAAAAAGCAGTACCACTAGAAGCTGTTTCTCAGCTTCCTCTATATTCTTGGACGTATCGTTGACACAAATTTAACAAAGCGTTTTCAGAATTTATGAAGTGCCCTCACTGTGTGAAACTTTCGAGGGAGGTGAGCGGTGTAATGGCACCAGAGGCAATCAGACATCAAAAGCTATGCTGTACCAGAAGAAATCTGGTATCAAAAGCTATACCGCACCAGAGCCTATAAGGTATCAAAACCTGTCCAGCAGCAGAGGCTATCAGTCATCAAAAGCTAAACCGTACCAAAAGCAACTTGGTATCAAAAGCTATACTGCACCAGAGGCTATCTATTATCAAAATCTATCCAGCACCAGTGGCTATCAGGTATCAAAAGCTATACCAAGGAATCTGGTATCAAAAGCTATACTGTACCACAGGCTATCAGGTATCAAAACCTATCCAGCACCAGAAGCAATCTTGTATTAGAAACTGTACGGTACATGAGGCTATCAAATATCAAACCTATCCAGCATTAGAAGTAATCTGCTATCAAGAGCTATACCACAGCAGAGGCTATCTGCTATCAATACCTATCCAGCACCAGAGGCTATCAGGCATCAAAACCTTTCCAGCACCAGAAGCAATCTGGTATCAAAAGCTGTACGAGACGAGAAGCAATCTGGTATCAAAAGCTATACCGCACCAGAGGCTATCTGTTATCAAAAACTATCCAGCACAAGAGGCTATCATGTATCGAAAGCTATACCATACCAGAAGGAATCTGGTATCAAAAGCTATACTATACCAGAGGCTATCAGGTATCAAAACCTATCCAGCACCAGAAGCAATCTGGTATCAAAAGCTATACCGCACCAGAGGCTATCAGTTATCAAAAACTATCCGGCACCAGAGGCTATCAGGTATCAAAGGCTATGCCGTACCAGATGCAGTCTGGTGTCAAAAGCTATACCATACCAGAGCCTATAAGGTATCAAAACCTAGCCAGCACCAGAAGCAATCTGGTATCAAAAGCTATACCGCACTAGAAGCTATCTTTTATCAAAAACTATCCAGCACCAGAGGCTATCATGTATCAAAAGCTATACCATACCATAGGGAATCTGCTATCAAAAGCTATACCACAGCAGAGGCTATCTGCTATCAAAACCTATCCAGCACCAGAGGCTATCAAGCATCAAAACCTATCCTGCACCAGAAGCAATCTGGTATCAAAAGCTATACTGCACCAGATGCTATCAGGTATCAAAATCTATCCAACACCAGAACAGTCTGCTATCAAGAGCTATACCACAGCAGAGGCTATATGATATCAAAACCTATCCAGCACCAGAGGTTATGAGGCATCAAAACCTATTCAGCACCAGAAGCAATCTGGTATCGACAGCTATACTGTACCAGATGCTATCAGGTATCAAAACCTATCCAGTACCAGGAGCAATCTGGTTTCAAAAGCTGTACCGTACCAGAAGCAATCTGGTATCAAAAGCTATACCGCAGCAGAGGCTATCAGGTATCAAAACCTATCCAGCACCAGAAGCAATCTGGTATCAATAGCTGTACCGTACCAGAAGCAATTTGGTATCAAAAGCTATACCGCACCAGAGGCTATCAGGTATTAAAACCTGTGTGACACAAAACGATTTATGGTTTTAATAGCTATTAATGGCATTAAAAACTATTTGGTATCTGAAACTATTTAGCACAAAAATTTATGTCATAAGAAAAGCAATTCAATGAGAACTGATGCCTTAACTTTAGTTTAGTACGTTCACATAAATAGAAGAAATCTTGACAAATTTTGATAGTTGGTATTGTTCCTTTTTTTTTGTAGGTTCACACCTCAATTTTTTGGCAGATTATACGGGCTTGGCATCTTTTTGGCAGGGGTATTTGGACTTGCTCAGTACCCTTTGTTTATCTTAATGGAATATCATTTCGACGGTGATCCATATTGGGTAGGTATTATCATTAGTTCTTATGTTTTTTATGCAAGATGAAAAGCTGTGCATATCCTGTAACCTTAGTTTTTTTCAGGCATAAGCACGGCGTTTTGCAATCCCGTAGTTTTACGGATCCATAGCTTGCAAGTGTTGTATGGTATGGAATCGTTGCTCATGTCTCTCGAGAAGAGACGTCAAGAGACACTTTCCTTCAGGGTGTTCAGCTCTGCACCACTGATCATGACCTTCATTTCGGCCAAGCCGTTCTTCTCTAATGCCCCTTCTCATGGTATCAATGATGACGACAAAGTTGTTCGCATGCAGGTGTTCCCATTGGTAGCCAGTGTGCAACCTTTCTGGAACGAGGATGAATAGAAATGTGCTCTCAACAGAACTCTGGCGGATCTCTGCGTTGACTTGAAGTGTTTGTATGATTCTTATATCCATACCGTGCTCCTCCTACCCTTGTTTAATATTTAGACTGCGCACATAATCCATTCATCTATCTTTAACGTCTTTAGAGGCCACCGAACAGTGTCAGAGGCCTCAATCAACAAAAGCCATATCTAACTTTTTCCAGCAGTAACTGTATTGGTCGTTAATCATACTGTGTTGTCTTATTTTCTCGAATTGATCAATACACAATCCGATTCATTATATACATTGATTTAATTAATTGTACAGGTTATATGTACAAGTTCTAATGAAAAACACTAAGGTAGAAAATCAGTGGTCCACAGTTGATTATACCTATGATATCACTTCAAGGAAATTCTCAACCGTACATTTTTAATCTGCCCTTGTATTGGTAGATTCCTGTAAAGCATCACAAGAACCCCCGAATTTCATGTTACCATTAATACGGTCGTAAACAAACCAATACTGAATATTTACATGTTAACTTCTTTAATCAAAGAATTTGTGAATCACCGACATTGTGTGCTTTGATACCGATAAATTGCGTCACGTGCCTTGCGTCATGACCAGTATATGATAATTCCTTAGCACACTTAGGATGAAAACGATATCTACCATAAAACTGAAGTTCATGTCGCCGTTCAAAAGATGGTTGAAATTCTTAACATGTTGGTGATCTTCAAAGCGACCGCCAAATCTTAAAATTTTTGACACCCCCTCCCCCATTTCCCTCCCCCCTCCCGTCCGTAAGTGCTTTCGTACTTTTTTGAGTGGTCTTTGAATATCTCGATACTCAAAGATGTTTCCTTTTATTAAATTGTTTGATTATGATCATTATATCTTGGGAGATACATTTCTGTCGTTGTCAAAAAGATCTTCGGTACTTAAAACAATTACATTAATCCTCACACAAAAAGAATAGGAGATATGGGGTCTGAAATGAAGTCTCAATTAAGTCCATGCAAATTTAAACAATATGATACATCAAGCTTGAGTGAAGGTTGGGGGTGCATCAGGGCTCGGTACTGAGTCCCCTTCTGTTCTTAGTGGTACTAGAGGCTCTATCAGAAGAGTCCCGTGTGGGTGTTCCATGACCCGATGACCTGTGGCTGAGACTCTAGAGGAGTGTACCAGACGTCTTCTTATCTGGAAAGCAGAAATGAAAAAGAAAGGACTCAGAGTAAATGTTGACAAGACCAAGATCATGATTTGCAGCCCTGGTTTGGACCGATTTAAGTGGTCAAGATACCCTTGTGAGGTGTGCCTTTCTGGTGTTGGTATCAACAGCATTTTGTGCTCTGGGTGCAAATACTGGGTACACAAAAGGTGCAGTGGACTGAAAGGATAAATGTGGACCCCAACTTATTATGCAAAAGATGTAGAGGTGAGGCACGACATGTGGATGGCAGAACCCAGCAATCAGTTTCTGTTGGCTCTGATGTGCTTGAAGTGGTTTCGTCTTTTTGCTACCTCCGTGATACACTCTCTGCAGCTGGTGGCTGTTCACTTACCTCAATCTCTCGTATAAAGTCTGCTTAGTTCAAGGAACTTCTCCCAATCCTGTCATCAAGGCATCTGATGCTGAGGACAGGCGGAGAAGTATACAATACTTGTATTCGTAGTGCCATGTTATACGGCAGCGAAACATGACCCATGACCAAGACTGACTTATTGAGCATTCAGCGTAACGACAGGGCAATGATTAGGCGAATCTGTTGTGTCAGAGATGACCAGGTGCAGACAACCCCTTCGAGCCAACTGTTGTCCAAGCTAGGAGTAGCCGACATTATGCACACTATGAGGGAAAGGCGCCTGCGCTGGTACGGCCATGTGGCGCAATCAAGCAAGCATTAGACGTGTAGTTGGATGGACGTCGGCGACCTGGGCGACCTAGAAAAACATGGCGTGATTCTTCCAGACCTCCACGATAATATAAAAGAACCATTAGAAGAAGAAGAAGAAAAAGAAGAAGAAGTAGGCTTTCAGATGCCTATTTATAAAATTGAATTCAGTTCTGATTGTGTGAAACGCCAAAACAATAATTTCTGTGGTAAAAATAGTTGTGAGAATATATTTATAATAGATACTCTATTAATAAGTAAATGTTTTGGCCCCGAAACAATAGTGAGCTGAGTAGCTGCCGTAATTCTTTCAGGCAGATCGTGGAAAAGGCTTGTGATTTGTGAACGAAGTATAGAAAATGCAGCGGACCAGGTTCGCTTGGAGAAATTTCGATGGACGAAGAGCTGGGAATGCATCCAAAAATGGCTGAAGGCACCACTTTGATGGACATGTAGGGGGACCTCCCCCCAAACTTGGAATTTTACTGCTACTTCTACTCATATTGAGAGTTTCTTAGAATAGCTACTCGTGTTATCCAAACATATAACTTACTAAAATCGGTCAACCTTATGTGGATCTATAAAGTGGGGAGGGCTAGTCTATAACACCATGCGTTTCCTATCTTTGAACACCACTGATTTGGAAACCAATGTTGTCCAACATTCATTTGTTGCCAAGATTCTTTGAGGTTGAGTAAAAAGTGTATAATCGATACACTCCAATTGTTGATTTATAGATACCTGTCCGAGGACCTTGGCGTGGTCAATCATGCTTTACAGCTCTATCTATGTATAGTGGTGAATGCTGGCAATTTCATTGTTGAGATCTGATTTATTTTACAAGCAGCTTTATATAAATATATAAGGCATCTTGTATGTATGAATTTATATAAACGTCCTCGAAGGGAAACATTCAACCATACAAATATATTGTAAGCAGATACAGATTTTCAGTGGCATTTCCATTATTTTCTTCACGTTTCTCAATTTCTTGAGCAATTTAAATTATTTTACACTTGTATAGTGTAGATCAATAGTCGTACAATGTGATCTTGGATGTGTACACGTTCATTTGGCACGAGTTCAAAATTTATACGGGAGTTCAAGAAGATCAAAAAACTCAAAAACCATATAGTAAAATGTGTAGGCTTCTTATTTGTGATGGCTTTTAAAGTAGCCGTAAGTGAAAAGTATTTTTGACTTCTCAGTGATCACATATTTCTGTGGTTGAACTCCAGATAATCAGTCTACTACCAATTGGGCTGAGGGACGTGATTTCCTATTGCTTCTATTCCCCTAAATGGGTACTTTCTCATGTGTCGGCCAAGGAAATTAATTCATTCCATCTATAGGGCTTTATTGCTTAGTATAGCCTCGCCATGCTTGTCAGTAGTACTATGTTCAGGCATTCAATTGATAGAACGTATGATACGACATGTGAAATCGAAATATAGCACAAAATGGGATCGACAGCTAAAATGGTCGTCTTCTGTTACTTTTCACATATTTATGCTAAAAAAGAGCTTCGTTTATAATAACCAACATGCATGTGGCTCATAGGAAGGCTGTGCCGATCACAATAGATTATGATAACTCACGAAGCTATGGGCGAAATCTCGGCGCTTACAAGCCTCAATAATTACTAAAATGGTATGGTATGCCTGCCTGCTAATTAGAAAAATGGGAGAAGAATTATCAGTTGTTTTCTTACCATTAGATCTGGTATATTCGAAGAGAAACTCGTCGTTTCTTTAAATTAATGACAGTGATAGTCAGCGTGACGCAAGCGTGCCCTGTCATCAACAACAAAGATGCTGAAAATTTAGATAACATCAAACGTTTGTTTAAGATATGCACGTCTGTATAAGTGTACACTCGTTGAAAAGCGCTTGATATTGTGAATGGTTGCTGGTCTCGAGATCTTTTAAAGTCATGCAGAGATCAAAACTGAAGCAAGTGTTGTTGTATGGCGCAATGGCATATATCAACCCGAATTCGTATAAATCAGCCCTACCTTTATTTTGGTGCAAGTACGCTAAGAAATCAATGTGGTACACTCAATGAGGATATGACTTCTTCAGCTGACAGGAAAAACCTATTGTTTACCACGGCCTGAATAGTGCTAAGTACTTTCCGTTCCTGGCTCTTTTTCTTTCTTTAAACCATGCAGGTGGCAAAGCTGCAAGGGATTTAACTGCTATGCCTACGTATCTGTATCAGTCATGAGCTGTTGGTCATTTAGTTCCTCTTATAGATTGAAAGTCATCTTAAGTGCGTTCTCTTCGTCTACATTACATATATCGATGGTATCAGTCGAGGCAGAAACACAGATTTTACCTATACAACATAGATCGACCTAAAGTAGACCTCGTCTATGTAGCTCGATCTAGGGGTAGACTGAGAGGGAGAATGTTTGATATATCTAACCTCCCACGTCCATATCTTGGTTTGTAAACTCAGTCTCAAAAGCATAAGTCGTGATAAAGGATTGAGATTCAAAACCGACGCTACTGACGAACTAATGTTTCAGGAAGAAGCAGAGGTAGCGGTTTGGCCTAGGGACATGGTGATATCTGAGCCATTGAGAAAGAGGCATCAGAGGAGAACGTGTAAATTGGGAGGCTACATAGCAATGAAATAGGGAACGCATAAATTTCACATCTGCGGGTAAAACGGCCTTTACTGAGATACGTATATAAAAATAGGTTTTAAAGTCTTCTGTAAGACGTGTGACTTTGAATGTGATCGATGCACCCCGTAGCTTTAGAATGTGGGGACGTTTTTCATTAGGGGAAAATAATGTCTGCCAATTAACACAAAAAGGACCTACGTTTTGTCGCTGACGAGGCTGGAAATTGTTACCATATAAAGAATACGTGTAAAAAGCTGGAAAGGCTGGAATTTTGATATTCCATGTATGGTAGTGAACATTGTGCTTGAAACGATAGGGTTTGAAAGTTTCATGAGAAAATTTGTCACTACTGGTACTCGAACCCAGGACTCACGTTGCGGTGGCAGGTTGCTTTATAAACTGTGCTATGGTGCCCCAATGATAATTTTCTCCACTATCTCTGTTACGGCAATTTGTAAACGACCAAAGACTCCCGACGGATCTTTCTGCTTGGAAGACCTGACGTAGTGTTATTCTAGTATACATTTTTACATACGATAAATAGTAGTTTAACTTGAGATACTTCTGTCATTCTTTTATGGAGAATATTGGAAACGGTAGGGAAATAGTCATCAGTTCTTTCGCAAATTTCACTTTACAGATATAGTAAAGTAGTCGAGTTGCATTAGATGTGTTAGTTATGGAATTCTACACAATGTCTTGTGTCGTAGATTGATGTTATCCTGCTGGTTACAGTAGCATTTGGGTTCATTCAGCCGCTGTACGTGACATGCTTCGGCAGAAGATTAGCAAGTGACATCAAGAGGCAGAATTCAGTAGTTAACACATTGTCATAGTCAACAATCAAAGGAGAATTTTTGCATTCGTTTTAAGTCATGCGTATTGCCTTCGTTCCTTATAGGGGAATGGACTATTAGTGTAAGATGTTAAACGTTCATCCCTTAAAGTTGGTATGTTCTTTCTGATGTGTTTACGAAGACATTTTTCTGTTCCTTCGTTTGCTTCCAAGCAGAGTTGTTATGTACCTCTACCAGTATTCGAAAAGTTTGTTGGTGGTACAAAACAATAAAACTTCTCGAAACAGCGAAAACATTTTAGATTTGAAAAGCTTTTTTCGTCTTACACTCCCTAGAGTACAAAATCGTCAGAAATGAGGTTGAGAAGAAATCAATATCAAAACTTATACCAAACTGTGTTCTGAAAGTAGCCAGTGAGAAGTCTGACATACATACATACATACATACATACATACATACATACATACATACATACATACATACATACATACATACATAGCCAACGGGGAGCAGGTAGTATTTGATTACATTTGTAATTCAAGTTCACCTATAGCAGGTAAACATTCAACGAAGTATATTAGTAACGAACGAAACAATAATATTTCTCTCCCTCATAACACAAAAGCCTCTCCCTGTCCTAGTTATGCTATTTCTTAGAGCAAATCCTCCTTACCAAACCTCTAGCTCCACAACGTCCCACAAATACGGGAAGCTATTTGTAAGGAAGCAGATGCCCATGATGTTGTAGTCTGGAGGGATGTTTAAAGGTATGTAATTTTTGAGCTATAAGAAGTACGGGACTTCGCCCTACAATGTTTTACACGTATGTATAACCTCAAAATGTACTGGGTTGAATGTATGCTTTCGGTTAGTAGGCCCACACCTGAAATTTTTTTCTCACAAGATCAGAACCACTATCACTCTAGTGCTGGCACTCTTTGACTATTCCTTGTTGAGAAAATTTTACTCCTTAACGCATGTCTTCCCTGTATTCGCATTACGACCTTTTCTGGCCATGCCCCTCTGCCAGGGATTGATAGTAATTCTTTTATTTCTTTTACTTGAAGAGTGTCTTGGCAACTTTTTATCTACAAACAAAAGACTGTGTTGAATGGTGACGTGCTCTTCAAATACCACTTTATAGTTCGTAGCTCGGCTTAGTCCCTTTCTTATGATCGTGATGTTGATGTTGATCTGTGTCTGGCGGTTTCCACTTTCATAAGTTACTAGATGATTCTCTATCTTTGAGATATTCAGGACTATATCAAGACCTTAACCTCTCTCCACGTCTATGATAAGGCTTTTACAGCTCCCCAACATTCTCTGCCTCCTCGTTCATTGCGCACAAACCTATGTCTCCATAGATCTGCTGTTATATCTGGATGCATTCTTCTTCAGAGTGGTCTTTCCTGTTCTCGCACTAGGCTACCCAACAATAGTTACATCGCCAAGATTCGGTTTCCCTGTCTATGCATTTCTACCACTCTGGTCCCTAACCTGGACTGTCTCCCTCACACTTCTCAATCTGTCTCTCTAGGTGATACCTACAAAATCTCCTAACAGTAGAGTAGTCTTCCCTACCACAAATAGGGAAGTCTTCACGAAGGGAACAAACTGACCATATTAGCAGCACAGCAATCAACCTGTGCTAAGAATCACACATGTTTATGTCGACAACACTCAAAGCGAGGGCGATTTCCATCGTTGCATCTCTTAGTTTCTACAGGTGGCACAGACAAGGACGATGATAACTCTATCCTCCTTGACATAAATCCTGATCACGTGGTGAATGGAGGTTTTTTAAAGAAAGAACTGGGAAGAGAAAGCAAAGACATGAAGACTGACAATTTCCAGCTTGCGCTACTATCCTGGTTAAAGAGGAAGCACAATAAAACTACGGATTCCCTAATGATCTGATGTATCTTGCAAGTGCTTATACAGTCCAAGTGAATGCTATCATCCTATCCACCTTCAACCGTATGGCAGTCAATTACTTAGCAGCTTCCTGTCAATTTATCAACTGCATGTATCATCTAACGACACTTTCTGCACCCATTCCTTAGGTAATTTAAGTTTGTTTACGTAGATCTTGAGATGCTATGAATACCAAATGGAATGAATTGGAGGCTGACTACGAGAAATTGCCTTGGCCTTCCACCGCAATTATATGATTATTAAAAATTTCTGTCACGTCTATGTACTTGCCTGTGTTACTATCAACAGTTGTAGGTATGACAAATACGTAACGTTAAAACGTTTGCTGTTGTCAAACATCTTACTACCGAACTATCAAAAATAACTCCTTCAAATCGTCAGAAGATGACGTTTCAAGAGGTACAGGTGAGATTTTTACCGACAATTATAGCTACTCAACGCGTTGGTAAGGAAAACCATTCTTTTCAAGCACGCAGTTGAGAGACGCCTTCAAGCAGCGTATGCAATCCTTGCCATACTGTGCTGACAATAGAGAAGAGGCTATTGAGAGCTTAAGTTAAACACTTTACTAAGTAAAGTCTCTCTTTAACTACCATACGCCAAAAGTGTTATTGCGCTACAAAAAACAATCCTCGTTGGATGTTTACCATAATAAAATCTGTTGGTATTGTCAAATAGCTGATTAGATCAATAGTTATGGCAACATCTTTTATAACATAAGACTAACTTTACTGTGGGCAGGCCGAAGAAGCGACCTCTATAAAGAGTGACGCTATTAATGAAATTTCTTTTTGTTCCATTTTGTGTTCTGACTCACGCTACTACAACTATCGCGTGATCGTGGCTGTTAAAGTTTCCGTCAGATCATGAAATAGCAAAAACAGGGGAAGGGCAAGAATGGAGTGACAAAAGATGAGGCTATGAAGAGTAGACGCCAAAGGAGAAGAAAGAAACCAAAAACTAAACACAAGCTAGCTTCATAAAGGGAAGTACAATTCCAGAAAGTGGAGACAGTAGGAGAAAGGATGCAAACAGTAAAAGAGAATAGTTACAAAGAAATCGATAACAAAAGAGAGCAAAATGATCGAATTGCAATCAAATGCATGATTGCAAAACAAACACTGTGAACAAGGAAACAAAGCATACAATGTTTTGGGGTGCAATCAATTACAAACAAGTCGACGCACGACATACTAATGCAACTACAATAACTAAGGCAATAAAATTTACCTTCAGAACTTGAGGATGAAAAGTCGGTAAAGGAGCAAAAAGAAGAGAAGAAAGATTAGACCAAGTGGCGAAGAACAGACCAAAATAAAAATACATGCTAGCTTTCCAAGGAAAAGTAAAATGCGAGGGAGTGGGAGCAGTGAATCGAAGACAAAAAGAATTAAAAGAATTAAAGAATTTAAGAATTAAAAGCATGATTACAAAGAGATTAAAATACATGGGGGTAAAAACTGTGACCAAGGAAACAGTAAAAGAAAAGCTTGGAGTGCAGTCAATTACACCTTGGGTCCGTATCAAAGGATCAGTTGACGTACGCAATCTTTTAATGATCTACATTTTATCTTTCCATTTAAATTTTGTATAGTGACAACTTTTCCTTCGGAACTTTCGAGAGGCTTGCTATAATGGCATAATCTTCTTAAACTGCAACTAATAATTTTTAAAGGTTTGTTGATGGTATAGAATAATAAAACTGCACGAAATAGCGAATTCATTTTGTACTTAAAAGCTCTTTTCGTCTGACACTCCTCAGAGTATAATTCGTCAGAAAATAACCGAAAAGGGAATCAACGAAACTATTTACCCAACTGTGTTTTACAAGGTAGCCAATCAGAATTCTGACTGTCAGATTGGTGTTGTTTTGTCCAATCAGTGTCCGTGAAGCTGAATGGTTAACCGAAAAGGCCCAATGAGAAGACAAATTCTTTTTGTCTACAAAGCA
>JAAAKL020008080.1:0-16263 GCA_010016065.2 Carybdea cf. marsupialis auct. non (Linnaeus, 1758)
ACTTATACTACTACTACTACTATTATTATTGCTTCTACTACTACTACTACTACTACTACTACTACTACTACGTCTACTGCTACAATCACTACTATTGCTACAGTCACTACTGCTACTACTATTACTACTTATACAACTACTACTACTACTACTACTACTATTACTACAATCACTATTACTACTGTAGTCACTACTACTACTGCTACTACTACTACTACTACTACTGCTATTACTACTTCTACTACTATCATTATTATCACTACTACTACTATCATTGTTATCACTACTACTACTATGACTATTATCACGACTACAAATCACTACTATTGCTACAGTTAATACTACTACTGTTACTACTACTACTACTACTACTACTACGTACTACTTCTACCACTAATACTACTACTGCTACTGCTACAATGACTTCTACTTCTGCTACATTGGTCACTTTACATGGCGTAAGGGAGAAGAGGCTACGTAGTGTACGTACCCTCACATTTGACCCATGACGAAAGCTGTCCCTTTGACCAAGTTTTAGAAAGGTCTGTTTTAGCTATAGCCAAGGATTATGATTTATTTTGCATTTGTCCCCAAGCGTTTTTCTTCTAAACTGCACGATTAAAAATAGAAGTAATTTTCTACTTTTAAGTGAAAAAGCTTCTTTTCTGAACAAAGGATATCTTTAGATTCCCTTTAACTTCCGAAATAAGTCTCCCTTGGTAATCAATATAAAGAGTGAGGCACCTTTGTCATATCCCGAAAAATTCCCACATTCGCCGAAACATCGCGTTGACATTCCTGCAGTCTAAAAGCCCTTTACAAAACATAATATAGAGTCAGGTGACCATTTGAACTATTGACACAGAAGCAGGTAATTTTTCTACTATACCCTATACACACAGGCAGATGCCATTTTCAATATTTCTTAATTAACAATATTTTTAAACACTCCTCGTTAATATTTTTTGCAGTATCAGATCTTCTTATTTTCAGTTATAAGTGACCTTTTAATGACTATATGTAGTGCCTCTTTTGCAAAAAGTGTTAATATACTTTTTTCTGTGACAGCATAAAGCTAAGAGAGGCAACAACGTGTGTATCTCTGGTACTGGAACTGGAAATCCGTTTGCTTTAAAGGTATTTGTCCAGTTTTTCTGTAGTATGACGTATGTTCGTCCTAAAAGAATAGTGACAGTGGTTTGCTTTTTCTCGTGCTCTTTTTGCTGCACAGGCATTCCAGTGCGTGTCTTTGCCGTTTGCGAGATTTCACAAATTGCTTATATGACCAGTACATTTTCTCCTAAGGAATGTTTGCTTGTTCACCTCCTTGAACGTATGTCCATGACTATAAGGCAAGTGAGGGCTCAGGGGAAGCTTTGTTGCCCCCAAATTTCTTGAAACTCGAAATTTGGGCAATAAGATAGGCCGTATTCGGATAAAAAGATCACCGATATGAGGGCACAACTATTGGCCATTTGAGGGGGGAACACCAACCATATCCAGGCCAAAATGGATAGCCTATGTCCGAAATTCCGGTATTCAGTTATTTTCAAATAAATATTTTCCTTGACATTTTCTAATTCATGTTTGCCTGCATATTTCAGGTGAGAAATCTATGCAGGAAAAGAGGTGCCCCCACCCTAACCCCCAAATTGCAATGGTCCTGTAAGCCTACACCTATGACGTTTTTCTTTTGCTACAATGAGCTTAAATCGCATCTGTTATGTCTCTGAAGTGCCAACTTTTCTAATTGATAAACTCTCTGAGTTCCAGAATTTTATGACATGTACAACAAGCATAATTGTATAAATCATTTCCCAAAATTACTAGCGCCTCTTTTCTCATACCCCCTCTGAGAAACACAATACAGTTCTTTGTCCTGTGAGTGAAAACATGCTGCTTTCACAGTTGCTATATTTATGTTTGGAGATTCTCTCATCGTAAAGCTGTTCAATATTAAAGTACTAGATTTGCAAAGAAGTAGCGACAAATTATGATATAGTCTTCATTTAAATTGGGTTTAAGAAATGTTGATGGTTTTTTAACAAGTTTTAATGTTATTGGGGGCAGGAAAGTTTAAGTCACTTGCATTTTAAGTATGACAAGGAAAGTATTATATCAAAACAGGATTGGTACGTTGCCTCATTTCTTACTCTCGCTCATAGCAAAGCAGTTACTTTCAGAACGTGAAATAAATATGGTTTATAAATTTTGGACCTTTTAAATTTGCACTAAGCTCCCATACCTCTACCATCCGTTTACTATATCTTTCTCTTGCACTAGGTTTTTTATGCTTCTTTTCTCTTGATAAAATCACTAACTGAAATCAAGAGGAACATTTTCTCCTGCGACCTTGTTCCGTACCTTGCTGTTCATATCACTAGCTTAGATTCTATCTAACATAATTGCCTGACCAAGCAATCTTTTGAAATTCATGCCCTACACCTGCCCATAATATGACACTCTTTGCTTCTCTTGAATGCCTGCTGTAAACCTACAATCCAGACCTCTCACAGCAAGGGGGTGGTAAGTAGCTTACTAAGGATATTTATGCTTTTAAGCAATTTTTTTCTTTAAGATTGTTATATGATGACTTATAGTTGCCACTCCCAAACGGGAGGCAATAGAAAGATTTTACACTGCCAGTTATCAAATTTAATGCGCAAGAAAGTAAACAAGAACATCAGAAGTCAACATATCCATTTCTTTCATAATGTCGTATTCATTTGCTTCTCTGGAATGCCTGCTGTAAACCTACAATCCAGACCTCTCACATCAAGGGGGTGAGGGGGTAAGTAGCTTACCAAATATATTTATGCTTTTAAGCAATTTTTTCTTTAAGATTGTTGTAAGATCATTTATGGTTTCCACTCCCAAACGGGAGGCAATAGAAAGATTTTACACTGCCAGTTATCAATTTTAATGCCCAAGAAAGTAAACAAGTACAAAGTACATCAGAAGTCAACATATCCATGTTTTTGTAATGTCGTATTCATTTCACTGAAACAAACTGAATAGTCTGGTTTGCTCTTTGGTGACATCAAGGTAACGTTCCTGTGTCCTTTCCATCAGTGAAAATTAACAACGAAGTTTAATGCCTCGCAAATTGCATAAATATTGCCCTTAGTATTTATTTTGAGAAGCATCTACTTGATAAAATTTTTGCTTGTTAGATCTTCCATCTGCCAGTATAATTTTACTTGTCGTCAATACATCTGGTAGGTGTTTATCCTGGCATTGTAAAGGCTCCCATTTCCCCACCAATGTTGTCTTATTGACCAATGCCTTGGCAGTAGTCTTCTGTTGAATGCTTTTTGTTCTTCTCAAGCTTCTAACCAAGTCTCCTGTATCTCTCCATATGTTTGCTTTAAGAGTTTTAGGCACCTTCGTAGCAACAGGAAAATCAGAGATCTGCTTCAGTAACAGATGTTCCTTTCTTTCTTTTCCTTGTTTTTCCTTCTTTGGCTGCTGCATTTTTCTATTGAAAAAGTGAAACAGCTGTTTCAATTTCTTTCACTTCGATTACTAGAACAATAGCAAGGAACTAGACATCATTTTAAGCATCTTTGATAAGTCTAGATTTGCTTCCTACTAAAATACACCGAATTTTAGCTTACTTTATGGAGAAAATTCCAAGCTTCAAAGTTTACCTTACTATATACTCTGTAACATTTGTTACAGTATGCTGGAACAGCGGGTAGGAATTAAAATAATGAAAAACGTTCAACATCCATAACATTTACTTAAAATGAAGACCTCTCACCATAAAACGCACCAGGCGTTTCCCGGCAGTATAGTCTCACCAAATTATTTACAGTCTGTGTGGAACCAATATTGGAAACCTGGCCTTCGTAATCAATTAATTTTAATCAATCCTTTTCACATGCAAATTTCTGATTGTGTGCCATCTATTTGAATCCATGGAAAGGAATGGTGAAGAGATGAGGTAGATGTAGGATGGTTGCAGCACCATAGGGTGACTGTGCAGTTAGGTGGATGAAATGGTCGAAGAGTACCCTCAGTACTACATTGGCGACTTGGGGGTCGGCTGGATGCGATTTATGAATTGTAGCTTTACCACAACAAGAATCTTTCTGTCAGTATAAACTGAGCATCTTTAAACCTAATGGTCTACATGAACGGGAGGTACCTACTACTTGGAGAAATACAACATTCTTTGCAAAGTAGGTAGGGCCTCATGACGGCCTTGGTTGGTTTGCATTTGGGCCCCACCGGTGACCTGAATTTTTCCTTTCGCTATTACCTTCATTAGTTTTCGGTGCAGGAGATCGTAGGTTTGATCCCCGCCAGTGCCATATGCACTTCCTGTTTACTGAGTTCTATGCTATGTATTTCATGATTGCTAATGTGTCTGCCTGAGTACTTATAGTATGGAAAATAGCACGAATCAAGCTAATAGTGAAACAAAAAATTAGGTTGCTTGTGAGAATTCGGGATCGACTTCCCGGAATTTCGACTTGACTATTGTACTATTTATTGCAGTGGTTAAGTTGCCGTTTTAGGTGCAGGAGATCGTAGGTTCAATCCCCGCCTTTACCGTATGCATTTCATGTTTATTGAGTTCTATACGTATATAAATATATGAATATCTATAGAATATTGAAAAATATGCGGATGTGATCAAGATGCATTACTCCCAAAAGAAACAAACCAACTGCTTAAATAGTTCTCTACATATTGATTAACAACTTCCTTTGTTCCAGAGTTGTGTTGATATGAAAACGAGACTGGAGGCCGATATATTACATATACCCGACGTTATCAAAGTATCAAAGTATCACAAGATCAAATCTTGCCTCCGCCAAATTCAGATAGCAATTGTCATGGTGCTATGAGAGGTATTTTATTGTTTCATACATTCGGTGTCTTGTAGCTTAATCTCTATATGTCAGGTTATTTCCGTTGCGAACGGAGGAATTTCTAGGGAGGACGGCATGGTTGCATTTGGGGGTTTGTGGGGATCCTCCTTCGAAAGTTAAAAAAATTTCCTGCACATGCTTACTCTGTTCCCCTTGCACGTTCCTGGCTCCTTTGTTTCTTTACTTTAATCGACAAGTTTTACATGTGAATTTTCAGGATGAAAACGTACTTTCTCTGCATTTGTAGACAAACGAATATTTACTTAATTCCGTAGTTCATTGGTTCACCAGATCATGGATTCTGTTGTAGGTGGATTAAAGAGGAATGATTGTTAATTGATATGTTTCAAGTGATGATTTTTGTTCGTCTAAGTTATTGATTATTAATTTTTGATATTGACCTTCCCGTATAGTTTGCTTAATTCTGCATCTAAATACATTGTCTTCCTTACGTTCGTGGCAGAATTAAATCGAGTAAAGAATGTTCATCAGTCTTAAAATATGTTTGACAATCTTTGGTACACTCGACTTCGGTTTTAGTCACTCTGTACATAACTGCACGTCCATTATCGTTAAGATACGAAGGCTGTGGCAAGTAGGGGAAGACAGGGGTGGAGTATGGGAAGAGTTGCTAGAACATGTAGAGTGTCCTTCTGCTTCTTTTCCTGTATCATAAATGATGTTAGCAATTTCATTACCTTTCTCTATACCAAAGTTTCTCTATGCCTTCAACAATTGTATGGCGATGTTAACTTCCAACTGTTTCCCTCTTTTCATATTTTTCATAATTATAGAAATTTCTAATTGGTCTTAAATTTGTGTCTTTCATTTGTCTTGGAAAGTCTTTTGATATTAGGGTCTTAAAATTTTAACTGAGTGATATTTAGGATCATGATTCCATGGAAAAACAAAACGAGCAAGATTGAAGTTGTACTTTGTACGCTAGATCCAAAAGTAGTGCCTAACTTTGTCAACATCAAATGCACCGCCTCTCTCATCAAAGAATAATATTATTGGCCATTTTTGTGCCGAAAATGGTTTCATGTGTTCCATATGAGTGAAAAACAAATAATTTATATCTTTTTTGTTAATCATCTTAGGTAACTTAGCTTAAAATTCACATTACGCATATAGCAACACTATTCTGAAAAACGCATGAAATTGATTAGTGGTACAAAACTTGAAGATTGTGTTTGTAACAAGAGTAAGTTATTTCACCACAGGGCTGATTGATGCTTGTATGCTCTTGAGTCAGGCGCACTGCACTTTGTCCATGCCATCCAACCTTCGTTACTTTTAGAACTTAAACATTTTTATAGTCACCATGTCATTGAGTATATAGACATTGTAACGTAAAATACAGCAAATATGGGCCCTATGACAATTCTTTCATCGTCATGTCACGTGACGTAGAGGGACTGGGCTCTAAAATTACAAAGAGCTGCATGTCAATAGCCTCTGGTGAAGGATTAATAGGTAATGTGGCGACCAGAGAAATGGATCACGTTATAATGAACTAGCTGTATTCACCCGGCGTTGCTCCGGAAGCTTAGCCCTGCAAATATTGTTGTCTGTATGTGTAGGAATGCTGCAGTGACAAAATACAACATACAGACATTGCTCTACCCTTTCTTTCGCAGACTGTCAATGAACTTGAAAGTCTGTAATGAGATACGGATAGTCATGCTTGAGTTCTTGTCAAAGGGCACCAGCTTGGAACACGCTCGTTAGACGTTTCTAATACAATTTGCACACTATAGATAAGTACATTTCATTGTGCAAATTGCCCTTGCAATACACTCATAATACGGTTCGAATGGAATTTGCACAGAATAGATATATGTACTTTGCAGCGTTCAGATCACACTTAGAATACACTCATTAGACGCATCCGGGACGTCTGGGAATGTACTTTTACCCACTTTTGGCTTCCAGCGGTCTCTGAGGCTGCAAACCAGCTAGTAACCTCCCCTTGGTCTAGGAAAGTGTCCATACAAAGTTTTATAATGATAGGCAAAGCAGTGTGGCCACCTATTCCGCTTATACACACACACACACACACACACACACACGCATATTCTCAATTATTATATTAGATGGAACTCACCTACAACTTTGGACTATGAAATATGAAAGTTTCCCCAACCTCCCAAAATATTGTTCAGTTTGGACACTTGCATGTCAGACCTCCCTTATGCTAAGCGGAGAGGTCTAGAAAACAAATAATACCAGATCTGTTCCACTTTCACCGAAACTTAGTAAAAGTTTAACTTCTATTCGTCCGGGATTGTAGCTCAGTTGGTAAAACGCACTCCCCGAATGCGTGGGTGACAGGTTTCATTTCCTCTTTCCAGATTCCATTTGAAGGCTCTCTACTTAAAAAAAATATTAATGCATATAACACAGTTGAGAACAACTCGTTTTACTATCACTGATTATTACAAAATCGTATGCTACTTTTTTAAAAGACCACTAAAGTATTCCTGCAGTACGGAAATTCAATGAGTGAGGGGATTTTGGGACCGTAATAACAATATTCAAAGTGGGGAGAGGGGAAGATGGAAGGTGTTTTGCCATTGATTGAATACAAATTCTATCCAATGGATGCAAACATAAGAAAGCAGTAGTAGCAAGTAGGGGCACGTTTCGCTTGCCGCTCGTCACATTTTTAATGGCTCAGAATTTCTATGAAATTTCTACTGACACAATTAATGACCCAAAGGTAGTCAGAATGAAGAACATCTTGATATTAAGTCTTAAACAGCAGAACTCATGATTTAATCCCTTTTAATCTTCTCATCTTTCAAATTAATTTCAAATGCATCATATATTAACGATTATAGATAAAATACAACATCACCATCATCTCTCCCTGATTTACGTTTATATTCTATAAATCCAACCATATTCATGTAATCTTTTCAAACACTGCACCGTAGGAAACTACATGAAATTTTTCTTATCTTACTTCTTATCGCCCTGTAAAGGGAACGTCACAAAGAGTTGGGAACGAGACGTTTTACCAACAACTACACAAAATGGGTGATCTCTAAGGAGAAACAGGAACTACTGAGAAAAAAGGCCAGAAGACAGGCAGGCAATCAGAGAGAGATCAAACGACGTCTCTACGTTAGCGTCACATTCTTCTCCCACGTTTTAACACAGGTGCCCCAGCTTAGTGAGTTATCATACCTCAATTTACTTACGACTGCTATAAAAGTTAATACTGTAGCTGCTATCCGAGTAACCAAAAGCAGCTTGATATTACATTCTTCTTCGCATCTACCTACCTAGCATCACTCTATCAATCGATCTACTCATCCTTCCATCCATGCATACATACATTCATACATCTAACCATCTGTCAACCCATAGCTCATCTTATACACACACTTGTCTATCCGTCTGTATATCCACCAAGACATACATTCATGAACTCTCGTGCCTGCGTATTCATCCATCTATCACTTAATCTATTCACCCAATCACCAGGTGCTGGATTGATCAACGACATGTTGATATCCAACATATACGTAAGGAACGTCTGCGCCATACTCGGTCAGTCAATAATAACCCCGAGGCGCCCATATATAGATATGTCATAAGTTACTTCTAGAACTTCCAAGTTGCACGTTATTCGGTACAGAATGGGGCCAACAAGCTGCGCTAAGAATAACTTTGTTGGTATATATAACGTATATTCTGCGAAGATGGGTAAACCTTGAAACGGTCCTCTGTAAATAGATCTTTTGGAAAGTTGTAAATTCTTCAATGAAGGGTTGATCCATGTTTAGGTAAAAGTTCAAACTGTACTATGGGAAGACGGGTACAGGCCTTGGATAGGACCAATATAGATAGAGGATCGACGAATGAAGTGGGAAGGATTCAGAATAAAAATGAAGTGTATTATATTGGAACACAGCAACACTATTGAAAACCCACCGCTGGTTAGAGGATTCCTGCAAATCAAGGTAGAACTCCAACTGTAACTATAACTCTAAAGAACAGTTTTACCCATTGCTTTGATCCGAGTATGTGCGAAGAAGATAGGATAGGTTTATCACTGTACTTCATGTTGTTCATGTCATAAGCAGTCAAACATACAAGTACGTCATACTAACTATCTGCTGACGTGTGATATCTTTACTCATCTTATTAAATTGTTAATCACTTCAAGTTCGACGCAGAGAAGAGTTTCTGCCAATAGATATTACTTTTATAAATCCGTAAACGGCTACACGAGCATCTAGTAAGAACTTGCTGCTAGAAAATGCAATAAATAAGAACATATAAAATAAAACATTTCAATTTGTTTAAATTGAAAGTGTTTCCTGCGTTTTTCGTAAAGTGAAAGAACACATTACACTACCCACTACACTACTCTACCCTTTTTACTCTATAGTGCACCACGGATGGAAAGTATCAAGTCGTAGATTGAAAGGTTAACATAGGAAACGAACAAATATCAGTCTATTCAACAATGTCGATCGCAGAATTATAAAAATAGCGCATTTCAGTCAAGGCACAGCACAGTTTAATGTAGCATTGAAGCATCGAAAGCTGATTGCAACTACTAACTACTAATCTATAAATATGTAAAACCTCTTTACCAGAGAGATACATATTTGTGACGACATAGTTTGTGTAATATTCTTCAAGTTTTTAACATGTTTCTATTTATGATATATATGACCGTGTAGCTATTTGCTCGAATGTGCATTTCATAAACATGAAAATGAAACTTCAGTAAGATTACCTTTGTCTTGGTGGCTCAGTAATCCCTACAGAAAGTGGCGGAAGCATACATTCTTCTTTTCTTGGATCTTTTAAGCGTGTTACTTTTGAGGTAAGGCTTGTCGATTCAGGCATAAAAGGCGACCCCAACGGCACAGTCTGTGAAAACGATGGCAACTCTATGTTTCTCTTCTCAACAGTACTAGAACAGGTGCTTTTCCTTGAAGTTAGACGATACTGTAGTTGTTCCCGATACATGCTTCCTTTATTGGCCAACGTATCGATTCCTCTTAATAAATATCTTTCATATTTGACACCATTTACCGAAAGTTCAGGAGTATAATGACTGAGGGATGTCGCAAGCCATCAGTGATGGCGTGTAGGGTGCATACATTAGCTCACGAATACTAAGTACCTTTTGCGAGCCGAATGATCCATTCGTATCCGCTGACCTGGTGTATTACCATCAGTCAAATGTTTTTGAAGTATATTTGGAATTTTGAACTC
This sequence comes from Carybdea cf. marsupialis auct. non (Linnaeus, 1758), assembly GCA_010016065.2. Classification (NCBI taxonomy): domain Eukaryota; kingdom Metazoa; phylum Cnidaria; class Cubozoa; order Carybdeida; family Carybdeidae; genus Carybdea; species Carybdea cf. marsupialis auct. non (Linnaeus, 1758). Next base: position 10,122 of record JAAAKL020008080.1, read on the forward strand.
CACGGGGAAATATCATCGCTAACGAGTTTTATATGTAAGGTTTTATGCCATTGAAAGGTTATCGTTCGAAAATTGGTAGTATCTTTGATAGGAAATTTTGAAGCTGAAATATAAGGTGAGAAAAACTCGACAGGTCTTTTCCCTGCATTATTGATATTCACATAATCTCAAGTCTTACTAATGAGACTAACAATATACAAAATTGTCTTATCTTAAAATAGAATAACTAATTTTATAAATAGGTAGAAATCGCCTCACACATACTTCCTGCTGATTTTAAACTATGTTTACATTGCATTTGGACAAAAAATATGATTAAAAAAATTGAGGAAAAGAGTGAATAAGTGTAAAGTTTTTGTTAATTAAGTCCCTATCTTTTATAGGTAAGATTGGTTCTTTGATACAAGTTCCAAACAATCAATATACCCACTATCTTAATGCTTTTATTCAATAAACAGTTCACAAGTCGATGCTTAGTCGAAACTATCACAGGAAGAATAATCTTGCGTGAACACCTCTGACTAATTTGCCCGAAAAGCACTTGGTTGAAAATACAGCTTGAGGAACAGGTTATATCGATTACGTTTGACAGAAAGTTGTAGACAAACTATATATCATTACATGGCGTATAAAGGGAGGAAAAGGCTTTAAAGTAATGTCGTTTTCCCTCCGCTTTCTCCACACAACCTTTAGGACACCATATGGGGTTAACTGTATAAGGCAAACAGCCTGAAAGAGCAATATCTTACTTTAAAAATTATGAAGAAACGGGTTCACAAATGTACACAGTAAGATCTTGCACCCCTTTGCTGCTGAAAATATCTGCAAGTGCCTTTAGTTAAACCTCGAGGCTACTAAACATTTGGACCAGGTATTCCCGTGCAGGGATGTTGTCGTTGTTCAGTGTTTTGCTCAGATTCTAGAATCGGCTGAAAGTTGTTCTTTATTGTTTAAAAGCCGAGTAAACTCCATTTAGTTCAGCTTTAGCCGCTTTGTAATCCATCGCAGCAAATGAATGAAAACATGTGTCAATCTCAACGGAGAGGAAACTCTACAATGTATTTAGGAATGAAACGTAAGCTTAAGTTTCGGCTCGTCAAGCCAGCAACCTTCAGAACGACTTCATACTTTCAAGGCGAAGTCGTTATCAACTGGTTATCACGTGACATTAAATTGAATGTTAATTGTAAGAGAGGCTGAATGAATGACTGGAAGATTGACAAGGAACGTATAAAAGCTCAACACGAAAATCGAATAGACAAAAGTCTCTATAAGTGATAAATACAAAGCAAAGCGTTTCTCAGTCTCTTTCCCATTTACATTCCTGGTGTAAATAGATGTTTTATACCTCGGCCGCTACTAAGATGCTCTAGAGAGCTATCACACTACGGTTTTTATCAGTAGGCGATATGTTCCCGCCTTATCAAGAGCTTCTTTGCTATTCATTTCTTTGATTCATGATATCTTAAAGATTTTCTCCAAAAGTGACATCTCATCTTCTCCTAGACTGTCTTGTATCTTATTTCCTAGAATCCAAGTTTTCCTCCCGAAAAGAATTAAACGATTCTTTTACTCCTTACCATTTCTCTGCCTGACTTGCCATACCGATTAATCATACTTCCTCAATAACAAACAAACTCAGCCACTTGTTCGACTTCTCTACATCTACTTTAATGGAAGGTCTTGGTATCTATTACTTCCTACCTACAATTATGGCAACAGACATTTTCTTACTAATATTGACCACAGAATTATTGTATGATTTTGCTAATGTTCCTGAGATTCAACTAGTGTGCCAGTATCATCAACATATCTTAAATCGTTAACAATAGCACTTCAAGTCGTTACTCTATCCGTATGTTGAATGTTTTCCATGGCTGTCCTTGTGTAAAGTCAGGATGACAGTAGTGACAGAATAAAACCTTGTATAACTCCTCATTTTTTAAACTCCAATTGCAGGAGAGTGTAGAAACCTTTGGTTAGTAATTCGCCATTTCTTTTCATCAAGAAGAATAAATTACTTTGAGATGTAGTGATAGTGAAGGGTGCTTTTGTAATTGCACAGCAAAAACAAATTCATAAAGCAGAATTTACAGTGGAAGCCATACCTATCATTTAGAAAGGAACCTTTTTAGACAATTTAGATACAATTGTGTTACAAGTTTACAGTAACACTATAAGAGGGTGAGATGAAAAGTAAAACCAAAGCAAAACAGAATAACAAACAGTAAACTGGAACAATACCCGCTTTCAATACGGGAGTGAGATCTGCAAAGAATAATAGACTGTTGACTCATAGTTTTCTCTAATCTTCAACCAGATGAAAAATGGCAACATCTTACCTAAACATTATGTTTTGTAAATAAGCTCTCCAGCCCTCAGTAGTATCTTTTGTTTTCAAAGCCCTACATTTTCAAAAGTTGTAGTTTAGTAGTCAAAACATGCTCTTTTTGTTTACATAACCTTTTTTCCGCAGAAAAGTGCGCTTTCATGTTTGTTTCCGCCATTTATTCTTTGTATTGTGTCTTTCCTTTGAAAGTCCTTAATCTTTGTCTTTTTTTACTATATTTAAAGGCGAGAAATCTCAGTTGGTAGAGCGCTGGCCTAACAAGGAGAGGGTTGATGGTTCGAGTCCACCCTCGGCCATCAATCTGAAAGCCCCTACTGCGAACTCATCAGTAAAATGCGTGATTGGCAATACCTGGGGAAGGATAAAGGCGGCGAGGAAAGGAAGTGAGATATAAAAATACTAACCTTTTAAAGTGTCCATTTGGATTTCACAAACGAACAATCACCTGTACTATCATTTCTAATTAGCAAAAACTCATTAGCTGTTTTCTTGCATTTTTAAAAAGAGGCACGTGGTTTAAATATGGAACAACAGACTGATGGAATTTGTATCGGTGAAAAAAATTAGTGAAAGTGTTCATAGGAGTACGGACCATTTCAGTTTAGTGGGGTCATAACTTTGCCCAAATCTTTTATTTGAAATATTTGTGGAATTTGAATTTGGTAGTTCAAGTTAGATTTCTTTCCAGCAAAATAAATGAATACCAGTATTACAGACATATATTACACACTTTTTCCTGAATACAGGCCATCATTTTGCCCGACATTCTAGATGTTTTAGGGGCACAGTGTCCCCGATGTCCTCTAATCACGTGCGCCTTTGGGTGTGTTAAAGATGGGGTAAAGTTTATTACACAATTTTGTATGAAATCCAACACACAAACTCTTGTATAAAGGCACTTATGACTATGCAATGGGATCATTGCTATTTAGTTGTGATATGTTGGAGCTCCTATGAATTACATTGTCACTCCTTAAAGGCAACCTCTTGCCGTTTTATTAGGAAGATTTGAGAAACAAACTTTATTTGTTATTTGGTTAAAGTTGTTTTCGTACTTAAACGATATACTATCTATCAATGATGAAGCAAATATTAAACTGTACACTTGGAAAAAAACTTTCAAAGAACAATCTCAGTTATTACTCTGAGTAAAAACAGTACAAATAGTTCCCACTAATGATACTTTTCTACTCCCTCCTGGGTATTAAGTACAACAAAATCTTTTCCATTCAGTTCTATTTTATTACAAAGAGTTGATCACGTACCAACGAAGGGATGTTATCTCTTCATTTGTGGTGTGAACGTCCTCGACATCTACTGTCTTACGAGCATACGTTCTATGCAAATTTTTGCCGAGTCCATTCTTAATGCATTTAAGATGACAAACGAGCGTATCTTAATCCGGATTTGTGATTCTGCTGTGCTTCTAGTAACATGATAAACTCACATCTAAGCCAAGTGTGCAGAAAAAGGAAAGATTCGGTTATGGCAGGATTCCGTAAGTTGGCATACCTTAGGCCGTTTAATTTTTGCGTTAGCTTAATTTAGCGGGGAAAAAATAACCCAGATTAAGGGCAAGTTTAATTTAGCGAATGGCAGCGTAACTAGAGAGGACAGATTTGGCTCAACGAAAACAATAACACTTCATTTTGCAGCATTTCTCTACAACGTACTACCATACAACAATCTTCATGTGAATGGGTCTTTCGGTGGAAGTATGTCAGTTTTCTGAACCACCCCAGTTATACCCGCTTTCTTCCAGCCGTTCAAAATAATTACACGTCCCTCTTCACCAGTGAGAAAGTTGTACATCTCAACCATCCAGTTCGCGTGGATGGGCTTTAGTCGTGTGAGGTTAAAATCAACTTCTATTTGATCTGTTGGTGTGCCTTCTTCGATTTTCTTCTTCACTTCTCCAGCATACAAGGTGACATATTTTTTCTTCATAAAATGTTTTGCCGACCCATTCACAGTCATATCAAGAGGCTGGAAAAAGTGCGTCATATTTGCGGGGACCGTGACAATTTTTATGTTCAGCTTCTCCAGAAAAGTTTTTACATTGTCTGTGCACTGCCCTTTGAATACGTCCCAAATGAGTAAGGCTTTTTGATCTTCAGGTAATTGAAATTCCTTCATGGTGGCAATTGCTCTGGGATTGATGATATGCTTAACAAACTTAATGGTTTCCTCTTCGTTGGACCAGTGATATTTATTCTGTGTGATATGAAAGCCCTCTGGGAAGCTCACTCCTCTTGGCTGACTTCGATCAGTTTTGACTCCATAAATAATTTGCATGGGAAGAAAGCTACCAGAGAGAGTGATGGCGAATGTCAAGATAATATTTCGCTTGTCAGTTAAACCATTTATAGGTACGTTTTTCTCGCCTTTCTTCGTCATTGTCATCTTACCAACAGAAACATACGAGCAAGGAGTTTGATCGACGTTAAATACTAACTCTGGAGGGGCCTTGAACTTTTCGATTGTCTCAGCGATACTGGACAAAAATGAGTAACGACTTTCTGTGAACAAATCATAAGGAACGGGTGGCCTTGACGTTGCTCGTATTTTATAGCCCATTCTGTTATAGATCAAGTGCACCCACGAACGTGGCATGTCAAAGCTGCTTGAATGCACCATCGACGGATTGCTTGCAATGAGTGCTTGGGTAGCTCCTCGTACAACGTGCACGTTTATCACGCCACCTCTACCACGGATTCCTTTGAGAAATCTTATCAATTTCCCATCCGGTTCCATGAGCACTGGTGGACGACCACGCACTTTAGATGGTATGGCAGTAACACAGGCCTCACCATTACGGCGTGCTTCACTAAGACATGAGTAGTATTTCTTCTTAAAATTACGGACGGTCCTCTCTTTCAAGTCAGGAAACTCATTCTCAAAATGTTTAATTGCATTATTATTCCGTTTTCAGCAGCATACTTTGCAATTTCACTCTTTGCTCATCCGCAAAGTGAATATACGACTTTCTTTTGGGACGTTGTTTCTTTGAAAACGCTAGCTGAGAAGGAGAGGGCGTCGTAAGATCGACGACATTAAATACAACGTTTTCGTATTCTTGTACTCCAAGTCCTGATTCATTGATGTCTGGTACATACTGGCCAAATTTGCCTGGTTTTTCTCTTGTAATTTTAGTGGGTTCTGAAGTCTTTGAAAAATGATTTAACAGCGACATCTCCTGCTTAACAACCAACTCTGGTAACCACAAAAATCCAATGTGTTCGAACATCGAAAATATTCTTTATGTTTCTGCTGAGCAGTGCAACGGTTTCAGTTCGAATGTAAGTGTTTCACCAATTAGAACCAATTTACTGTCTGTAAAATTCTTTTCTTCGCGGGATGGATTCAACCATGTTATCTTTTGAGTTCTTTCGTGGCTTGAGAGGGTTTCATGTTTACTATGCTAAGTGGAAACCTCGGGTTGCTGATAAAATTATGATTGTTCATGAAAAATGAAATCCACACGATGAAAACGCAATGGCTGGCACGAAAACTCTGCCCGGAAAATTAGCACCTTCTGTCATAGGACATGTCCTTAAGGAGATATCTCGTTTTACAAGATATATGGCAGATCATGGTGCTACAACATCCGCTTTTGTCGTCTCATCTAACCATCGAAGAAGCCCTCTTATTCAAGGTGGAAGAGAAATTCCGATAAAGCTGGTCGTGAAGCTTCCCGTAGGTGCCGAGAATTTAATATTCAAATTTGGAGAAGTACAAACAGTTAGTCACGGAAAATTACAAGGAACCAGTTAACGGAGAGTACGAGGATGC
>JAAAKL020008081.1:0-16261 GCA_010016065.2 Carybdea cf. marsupialis auct. non (Linnaeus, 1758)
CTCCCATCCAGTTTGATATACTAGTGAAATAAATTAGTTTCTGTATACGTGCGGCCCTCTATCATTTCTATGAGCGCTAATTCATGCAGTTTTGCGTTTCTCGTCACATATATGAGGAACGTCAGATTCCAGATTTTTAAAACTTTCGGTAGTATTTCTTTGACTTCGGCCATAACTTGCCTACAATTCTTTCTACCATGATTTTCCTTTGCACCTTCTTTCTGTCTGCTGTCTTCTATATCTTCTATCCCTTCTATCCCTCTTCTCTCTAGGTACGACATTTGACATAGTCCAATTGAAGCTTTTTTATTCGCATAATGTCTAGCAGGCTAAACACTTATTAACAAATGTATATTTACATAAAAATTTGGCCTAGCAGTGCTCAAGAACATGACTACTCAATTTTGGGGCCGATATTAATTTTCGAGTTAAGGGCTTGGGATGCTTTCCCTCATACCGGTACTGAAACGGACATCTTAAGAATTTGCCGTAGCCGCCTTTTACCGCAGTTTGTTCTTTCTTTGTGGAAGTAATAGTAGGCAGTAGATGACAGACATTTCTCATGAACACTAGCAAAAATGTTCTCTAGTTGTTATAACACTTTTAATAGAGAAAATACAACTTGACTCCTCAATGCCAATAGTCAAGGGAGGGGGTTATCATTTTTAGCCTAATCTCCAAATTTTGGCAAGGAATTTATGGTTTAGTTAGTGTTTTCATGCTAAGCACTTCTGTTTTAGTGATGAGCTTTCATTTGCGGCCAAACACGAACGAAAGCAAGTAGTCGGATGCGAAGTTCGTAGTTGTAAAAACTGTGAGCCCAGTTTCATCAGTAACTGCAACGTCATTGTTTGATTACTCCAAACCCGCAGTTTCTGTTGTTATTTTGTAAATCATTATGTACGCCGTAAAAATTATGGTACGAGTTATTGCTTTAGGAGACCCCTGAAATAGATCCATGTACAGATGATGACGATCCTGAACTGTCAACCAGGTGCACATAGAGATCGACGTTAATGTACATAGGTCATTCTTCAGAGCATTTTTAAAGTTAATATTAGTTTATATATATTTCTCATACCCGGAAGTTTTTAATGCACGCTTAAGAGTCAAACGATGTCGTTGTGCATTAGCAAAGCCCAAAGACTTTCTTGATATAAGGGCTACCTCATAGTCAAACAGTTAAATCCTGACGCAATAGAGTTTCTACGTGGTGGATGTGGAGAGTGCTGTCCAATTTTCGAGATTCAAGACCTTTTTAGGGGATGGTTTAATCGAAATCGTTCGCATTGTTCAAGCGGTGCCTTTTAAGTAGCTTTGGCCTATATACGTTAGTCATTAACATGGCCAGTCCATGAAATTGGTCCATAAAGTTGGTCTATAAAAAGAGTAACTTATTACCCCAAAGCGGTGGTCATTGTACTTAAAGGGACGTTAATTGTTCAAGTGCACGACTGATTGAACCTGATTATTCAGAATCTGTCACTGAGAAATTTTCATTTGCTAGACAAGAATTGACGTGCGTCTTTTTGTGGTCCGTCACAATAACCCGATGTAAGATTTCGTTCCGACCCAGAGCAATTTGATACTTTGTGTCTATGTTTGTATTTTTGTGTACGTTTATGTGACAGCCTTACTTGTAACAGCTGTCAAGACAACAGCAGGCGCATGGTCTTCGCAGACATAGACGCTAACTTCTGCTCTTTCTTTGTATTGTGCCCGTCGACTTATAGCACCTTACAATGTTGGTATTGAATTGTTATGTTAACAAGTATAGACGTCATGAGTTGATCCACTTCACGGCAACGCTTACGGCCTCTACAGAGAGCGGTTACCATATATTCCACAAATTCATATGGTGTAATCTAGACTCTACAACTAGAAGAAATGGCGTTATAAACTTGAGGAGAATGAACAGCGAAAGGTGCTTTTTTATCCACTGCGGTTTTATTTTCCAGCAGGCTTTTAGGGTAGCGTAGCTTTGCGAGGACACCTACACTTAATCTACGTTTTGGACGATTTGTTTAAGTCTTTTTAAGCCTTTTGGGCAGATGGTGTAAGCATTCTTGCCTCGTGCATAAAAGAGCGATTTAATTCTAACTGCTCAGGATTAAATACTAAGGGACATCCTTCATCTTACTGTTCTTACTCAGCTCAATTGAACATCTCCATAATTGCGTTTTTAAAGAAATGTGCCCTTAAATTAGTTCTCTTCTATTGAGCATGTAGGAGGACAAAGCCCGGAGTCGAAATGGAAGGACCTTGTGGTCAATTTTCGATTTGCAGGAGTCCATCTTTTTAACGTTATATATTAGTGGTGAATTTTTGCTCTGCAACTGCGGAAACGGATGCCAAAGGTGTGGACTAGTGTATCACTGGCCGAGGTTAAGTATATAGGTTAACTTTTTATGATGATTACTATGAGCATCGAGCTGTAGAGGAAAGGTATTAGAAAACCTTGAAGTTAAAAGTATGTTGACCATTACTCGGTTAAGTTTTTTACCAGTGATAATATACTAACGAACGAATTATTTCAAAATCATTATTCCTTTTACATTTCAGAAAACACGACTTGGTGTGATGGAAATTCGCGAGATGGCTGATCGTTTGGTTCGAGAAGGTCACTATGATCCAGACACACTGCAGTCGTGTGCGAGAGGTGTGGAACTAAAATGGGAGCAGCTTATGAGACGTGCGGAAAAACGGCGTGGAATCGTCTATGCCTCGTACAATTTCTACAGGGCAAGTGAACAGGTTAGTGTTTGCACCCATCATTACAGTGTATTCTACGTTATGGTTTTACCATTTGATAGTCAATTGCCGGTGTTTAGTTTGTACTTACTCTAGGGTTTAGTTTTGTGTTTGGGCTGAAGTAGTAAACGACATGCTTTCTCGTCGTAGAGGTGTGAAGCGATACCTGTCATTGTAAAACAAGCTTTAAGATTTGGTACTTGGCAGCACCTTAGGGGCTAAAAGAAACAATATGTAGCCGAAACTATGATAGTGGTAGTACTCATAAACATGTGCTTGTTGCAGGTGTGCGTTTGAGTTTTGTAGCAAGAAAATCGAATTGTAAATGGGTGTCAACGTGACAGTTGAAATGTTGCTATAAACACGGTGAGCATACTAAGCCTGTTTACCCTGCGAAGACAAACATGTATCGACTGTCAAGTCTTTTCAGTTGAACCGGGAAGAACCATAACTATAATTAGGTCTAATTGATCTCTTTGAAGAAGAGAGCAAAACAGCATTTTGTGGTATTCTGTATTCAGAATTTTCCATCTTTACAATATAATTTGTTAAGGTGTTGCTTAGTATTCATATCATCTGTGTGAATAAAATTCTAGTTTCGTGCTCTTTAGAATTATCGTTGAATAAGATGGGATGGGTATCTGTTGGTCAGCTATTATTCAATTTGGAAGCATTAGGTGACCAGATCTTGAAAGGTTTGGGACGTTTAGTGTTCATCAACCAATGAAATAATTAGAAGCGCTTCCATGCTAGGCCGTGAACTTCGGGTGGAGTAACAGTGCGGTGCTACATGTTTCAGAACAGACCCTCGTGGCAGCTTGGGAGGTAGTCTTGAACATCTAATGAGCAGGTTATAGTTAGTACACCTTTTGAAGTTGTTCTCAGTACAGATTTAGTGCACTTCTTCTACGCATAGAAGCAAACATAACTTTTATTTTCTGCTTAGTGACACGGCCAAAAATGTAGAAATGCTTTCACCCTAATTTGATATTCAAAGTTCTGGTCGTAAGTGTTAGAGCATTCTGAAATGCGTCTAGGTCTGAAAAGGGTTTTGAAAACCAAAAAACAGACGACTGCCCCAAAGTTATGTTGTGCATGGGTTTTTTTCAGGAATCCCTTTTCCCCTTCATTGAGGTTATCTGGTAGCCCTCCCACTGGCGAGTCTCAAAGGATTTACACCTCGTTATGTCATTGAAACCGTTGAAGAGTATCGGGTTGAGATAAAAGACTCAAGGAATTTAATTGACCAAGGAATTTGTATCTCAACTCATGAATGCCCTTTTGGTTTAGGTAGCTATTTTTTAAACAAATTTAGCGTATAAGTTGAGAGGTAACAGCGAGGACTGTCAGCGCATGCCAGCTTATTGAAAGTGTAAAATGGCCCATTCAATTGCATGAAGAGAAGGTCTGAAAACGCCAACCAACTGCACTTAACGCTGGAAGAATTACGTGCCCTTACAGCTTTTTCTCTAATACTTATTAGGCATATCCTGTCATAAAATAGCTTGTGATCAAGGGTTATGTTCAGTGCTTGAGGATTCTATGTACCACAGTGAATAAGCGATGTCTGCCAAGGAACAAATATAGCTAGAAACTGACCGCGGAAGTTTGCAAGTTGGAGGTGCTATGCACGATTATTCGAGAGTTATATTTGCAATGAAAATTTACACCCAAAATAGTTGAAGGAATTGCTAAACCATAACTGGGCAAGCAAGAAACATTTAGCAATTGTATGTCTTTGCAACAGGAATGGAATATATTGGAGTTCCTTCTTTTGGATAGCGAATGCTAGCTACAACAAGCTTGTACTCCAGCTGTAATACGTGTTAATAACTAGGCGGTTTAGGGGCATATTGTATCAAAGCGACAGTATCAGCAATGATGCACTTCAAACAGAAAGAGATACGGAAGGATTGGACTTTGCTTATGGTATATTATTATGTATCCGTGTGGGTTTGTGCATCCATATGCTAACCCTCCGAGTTGCCTTAAGACGTGCCCTCTGCCATTTTGGTACGAGGTCAATTTTTCACAAAATGGAGATTTGTGTGCCGAGTTTGTAATGTTATGCAATGTAATTTGTGTCAAAGTTACTCTACGTGGTACGAAAACGACTAAGATTTATTGAACGAGGCTTAGTGTTTTAACATGCATAACTTTGACGCAATTCTTGATAAATATCAGTTTAAATCGTTCTTTGTTGCTTTATAGATAAGTAAGCTGCTCGATAAATTCAGTAAAGACTGCAAGGGAGATGAAGACCCATGCGCTGAGTTTGCCGATTATGAACTTTCATTTAAACAAGACAAAATATCGGCCTTAATAAGACAGTACGAGCAAGAGCGAAGTGCAGTTGAGATTGGCTGCAAGGATGTTAAGGAGTCCTCAGAGCATTTTCTGCGTCAAGTGTTGCCGCAGCATGGAGCTAGTAAAGTAACGGCACTAGAGGGAAATCTAGGCCGATTGGAGATTTTGGTGAATGACTTAGTAGAACAAGTGACCAGCCAAGAGTTGTACGTGATTAAACAGTTGCAGCTTAAGAAGACTGTCCTTCAAGGATGTTTGGAGTTCGCAAAATATGAAGAAAGTGCCAAGGAGGTAAATGCTCAGGTTCGCAATTTTCCTTGATGAATTATAGTTTCGCTGCCGCCAGGTAGATATGCAGTGATGAAAGAAAAGCTTGTTTTGGGAGTAAGCAAGTCTGTATAGTTTTCATAAGAAGTTAAAAATAAGTCTTGGGAATCCACTAGGACATTTGACATGGCGGTCGTAAGTGCCGTCGACATAATCACTAACGACATCAAATCACCTACGGAGTTAGTTAAATTATGTGCTTATCTTAAATTTTTGAAATCTGTTCAGTCAAATAATGTGACTTAAATAGTAGATGATATGTGGCGACCCATGTACTAGATATAATATTATTGTTGAAAGTCGTTTGTTACAGCAGAGGAAGGCGTTCAACTTACAGGATGTATCATCAATGTCATCTGATACAGTGAGCATGTTTTTTGCCTTTTGTTGCGGTGAGAATTTTTTAAGATCAGGAAATGTTTCCTCGGCCCTTTTTGTGTTTCCCAAAGTTCTAACGTAAACTTTAAACTCGTTTGCCTGGAGACAAGACCATTGCACCCGTTCCTATACCAATCCGTTACTGGCAGGCTTTTTTAGGAATGAATATACCAGATTTTGTATAGGACTCGTATGATTGGCATAAACACATACCATTTACATTTGATATTATTTATGGAAATAGAGTCTCAATTTTGGGTAGTTTCTTAAAAGTAATGGAATCCTATGTACTGGAACCATATAATATGGTTGTAGCTATTGCTTATATGTACGTCGTTTTCAGACGACGGGGGGCATACAATCCTCATTGTAAGGATCGTCGGAAATGAAGAGTATTGATAGAATAGAAAGATGCTCACGTTTATTTGCCATACGCAAAAGTAGATAGCGTATAATCAATATTTTGCAGTAAGAAAACATGTATATCAGACTAACAAGATTAATTTCAAATTGGAATAACTTCATGATAATTACATCACGCTGATCGTTAATAACTACAAGGGTGATAATGGCTTTTTATTTAAAATACCAGGTAGGTTATCAGTCACACTGCTTACGGGTTGCTTTTAATTTTTGGTATTTACTGATATCGTTTTGTGTAGAGCAATCTTGTTATTCCTTTGTTAATATTTAGGAATTCTATGCCGTGTATGTATTGAGCTGCGTTTCTAACGTAGAATTGCTTTTCGGCATCAGGACGAGTATACTTTAGCTGATTTCAAACTTCCATTATCTCCCAGGCGTTGCAGTGGATTCAAGATCATGGCTCAAGTCTCACATCAGAAGTCGAAGCGGCCTCCCTTGCAAGTGACGCCGAAGAGGCGAACTCATGTAGCCAAGAGGTGCAGGATGACCAGCTTCCTGATCTTGTAAAACAAAACGAATTTAAAGAAGTCTTCGAGGTAAGTGAAGTAAGGGAAGTAATTTAGCAGCCAGGTTAGATGTTTACGAAATACCCTTGTACTCTCATAGTAGCAAAGAAGTGCATTCTTACACTATGAGTGGGATCACGCTTCATTGTCTTAAGGACGTTATTTCCACACATTGGGAGAGTCATGTTGTTTTTTTATCGCAGATAATAGGAAAGAGGGTTGCAAGTTTTCCTACGCAAAACGAAAAAATAGGGGGTGAGAGAATGTTAGGTCTCCAACAGAATGTGCCGTAAGAAGTAATCTAACGTATCCCTTGATTTTAAATCAATTTCGCATCTGTTTACGAATCGCAAACATTATCTGAAACGAGATTTCTTCTGAATCCTCAACGAATGCTCCTTTTGCGACATTTAAAATGCGTAGTTTTAGATTACACTTTCCCTACCAGCGGTAGGTTTCCTATTCCGCGTCGTATCCCATAGCTTTTCCCCTTTGTAATCACGTCTACTTGTGTCATGTTACTTACTGACAAGGGTATGAATTTGACTCTGAAGAAGAAACCAGTGACGTCAGTTGTTATCATCAGTAACTATTTGCCATTCAGACCCATTCGTCATTATAGCTCTTTTACCAAATAATGTGTATGTTTTTTCATCTAAAAGGGATTCAATTTTGTACACGAGTTTTTGTCTTCGTACAAGATTTGAAATGACTTCAGTTCAGTTTACTATTTATTTATATAGAGAGGCCCCGCTTTAGGGTAATGCTCAGCACCAAACAAGTGAAGATAGATTTCAAGGTTCGAAGTAAAGATTTGAAAACGGTTCGCTATTTTTGTAGATAGTGAAAGCAGCATCAGCTGGGATTCAGGGGCGCTGTGAATGCCCCCTGCGAGCTTTCGTAATGTTGAAGTTTACAAGGCTTTGGGAATTGCAAAATTTTAAATGGCTCAGGGAACTGCATAGAATGTAACAATTTGTCTGAAAATATCAGTTGAGTGTCTTTTTCATGTGGGGCAACGAGTCTCGTCATCTTCAAATCTTCGCATCTCCGATTTTGGCTCGCGAGACGACCTCGATGTTCCAAAAACGGTTCGCGAATCGCGGTACGTTATTTTGAACCTTGAAATCTATAGATTTATGCCGTATAATAATTTGATATGCCTGGTCAAGCTTGTTCCTTTCGAGTTTGATTCTTTGTGAATATTTCATTTCCTCGTGTACTTGTTAATGCCCGCGAACATTTGTGATACTAGAAGTGTTTAATTGCTGTTGGTTAGCTTTCAACTTCCCTTTTATTGATCAATAAATTACAACTGTTTCTAGGAAATACGAGAGAAAGTGAAACTACTTCTCCAACAAGCCTCAGTGTTAGTGACTAACACTCATTTTCACTGTAATGGTGTTCAAGAGTGGGCTATGGCCATAGATAAACGATACAAAGACTTTGCATGTAGGATGAAGAATTATCGCAAATCTTTAGAGATAAAGCTGGGGGTAACCATTCCAGAGTTTGAGGTAAGCAATAGTGAAACTGCAGCTTTAGGCAGATTAGACTTGATTGCATAACTGCATAATGCCCAATCTTATAGTAACTTCATTGTAATCATATATTTCTCGTAGTTACACAATCATAACCTTACAAAAGTCTATATGAGCAAACTCTTGGGAGAAGTATCTCTCGAGACGTAGCTCCGAAAAAGATTACGACTCAAGACGTGACAAATGTCTACCATCAAACTCTTGGATGTTGAGGACATGATGATGTGTGAGCAGGCCTTCATGTGCAGTAGAAACCATCGATCGACCATGAGTAGAAGTACATGAAACGTGTAGAGCTTGGTTAAAGATTAACCATCGTATAGGTTGTCAAAAGTCGATTTAGGGTTAAGTAACATGAACCTTCTCTACTGATCGAGATTTGTATTCTGCTGGGAATTCTATGTTTTGGTTTTATTGCTTTCATCCGTTGCCCTCCGATAATCACAAGATGACTGTGACATTTTTATAAAGAAGTTTGCCTTTGACCCATTTTATAGAATAGAATGTTTGCTCTATTGAACGATATCTTCATTGTCTGTCAAACCGTAATGTATTTCTATCTCTAGTTGCATTGTTCCGGGAAAAAAAACATTGTAATCTCATTGTGATATGAAGCAGTGAAACTTACAGTAGGTAAAGAGAGCTTCAGAAAGATTTTAGTGTTGATGGAAGGGTATTGATAAGCCCAGATCTTTATAGAAACCTTGGTTAGGTGAACCCAATGTTGTCGTTTCTTGCTGAGTATTGGCGTAAATAGCCTAGAATTCATAGTCGTTTTTCAAGCAGATGCTGCTCCTCCTGCTCCTGAAACTGTTTTAGTTTTATTATCATCATGGACGGACGATGAAAGAAGGAGAAGCTTTTGTATTGTTATCTTACTCACTTGAGTAAGATAAACGTAAACGTACACTGTTCTGTCGAGCCTACCACTACTCAAGAAGCTGAAGTATAGAATTGTCAAACTGAACGCCTTCTCTTTTGGCTTGAAATCAATCGAGAACTCTTAAGCTGGAACAAAGAGTCAGACTGAGCAGAAGTGATGTAATGGAAGCCTCCGACCAGCTGCAGAATATACCAACTTTCATTGTGCAATTGTTATGTCCCTTTGGATATCTACAGTCATTTTAAATAGCTTCAGTTTGTTTTAAATAAAGTTGCAGTATAAACAGTAGTTCTGCACGCTCATCGACTCTTTTGCAACACTTACACTTGGTGAAAAACTTGGAAATGTCGCCGTATTTTCAAGACAACAAGGTTTGAATTTCTCAACACCGTGAATTGGAAATTAGCAGATCATGGCAATTCTTCAAGATGTATTTAATCACCCCGCCGTACGACAGTATTTTCGTATGGATATTATATCGGTGTTGTGTGCTGTAAGTTTCTATTTTGGATGACTCAATAAGATTTGTAACTGCAAACATATGCATACCACCTTACTACCAGTCACCCTACTCTTTGATGGGTCTGAACTCAAACTTGCATAAAATAGAATTTATGTAGCAGTTATGAGTCTCCTGGTAACCCTGTCATCGATTGCCGTATATTTTTAAAATATTGATGTTAGGCCGTACGACCAGATATGCTGATGCTACATTTCATCTAAAGAAATGGCATTTTTCGATCCGTAACATGTGGAGAAGACTGAACAAGAACTTGGTCTTGCATGAAGTGGTAACGGTCAGTTCCGTAGTTCAAAGGCGCTCGTATTCTTGACCTTGTCATACTAGTTAAATGTTCACATCAATCCCTCAGTTATAGCATGAAATTATGTATAATACCGAGATCAGTAAATGGGATAAAAAATAGATAGAAATTGGAGAATGGCTTCGTTGCGGTGCGCTTCTTAGGAATCATATATATCGAGTAGTATCTTTGATAGTATTCCCTGGACCTTTTAGATGTATCAGCATGTGTTCTGGCAGCATTCAGACGAATGGGGGAATGGAAGGTATTTGTACAATACTGTAGCAGCTATTTTATATGATCAATACCTTGTGTGTTTTTCAGGATGAATCTGAATGGCCAAGTTTATCAACGTTGAAGGCCAAAGCAAACGAGCTGTCTGCTGTCACACGACGAGATGTCTCCAATGACAGTGGTATTCATGAAATGACAGAGGAAAAAAGAAGATCAGCGAAGCGAATCGAGTAAGTAACTTACGAACAGGTAGATAGATATAGTTTTAACTCCATTGTATCGTTTATAACTATTAAGTAGCACAGATGGGTCTTAACCCTGCAGTAAACTGTCAATCTGACATAGCATTTTACAGTTACACCAATAGTTGTACATAATTCTCTTATTCTTAATACTCTTAATACTTCATTTGTATTGTACATCTTGATAGCATATGCAGACGTAAACAATTCACGAGAATAGTAAAGCAGTTCCTTTTCGGAGCAGTTTTATACTTGAAACGAATAAAACTTTGTATTTCTCCTTTTTACGCCTGCTGTTTCATGAACAACAAACTTCAATATTCATTACTGAACTTTTAAAGTTCAGAAAGTTTGATGTGTATAACTGAGTATGATGTCAAAATAACAACTGCGTTTACTTTATGTAAAAATCGGGTGGATTGGGGAGGAGGTGTGTTTTCCTTACTCAAATTTTGGCATATTTGCAGAAACAAAGACAAACCACTGTTCAGTCTGATTGACGATTGCTGTCATAACGTATAGCACAGAATTAAGGACAAGATGCGTTTGATGGTAACTTCAATGATTTATATTGCAAATTTTATTGGAAGGATCCAACCACGAGGCGTATCACGGGTCGGCCAAAGCTCAGAACCCCACTCTCTTCGAAGCAGTCTTTTGCTGTATATTTCTCGTTGCAGGTTCGAATTTCAGGCACGATAAGCTGTCACTTTGAACTTGGACATCTTATTGCGATACGAAAATAGAATTCTTTCCAGAGTTAGTAAAAGGCGTTACTTTAGAATTCCGTTATGTCACCTTTCCATGACATTCGTGTCAGTCATATCGGGTGTACGCGTGTTCTCCGGCAGCATTACAATAGTTCATATAACAAGCCCTTGAACAAAATATGATAAGAGCGTCAGGGATGAAACGTTGTGTCTACTTTCTTCTGCCCTATATAACTTGCGGTTGTAAATATTTGCAGATGCATTAGCATTACCCCTGATATGTTGAGATGGCAGTGTATGAATTGCTAGTTCGGAATGATAACTATGGCCGTATTCAAGGTTTGAGCTCATTTCAGGTCATCTCAATCCGTTAAAGTCCTCCAGTTCAATGACTCCCTAAGCCATTTTACATTCCGGAAGACACAGAACTTGAGTGACTTGAAAAGTAGACTCGGTGACACTACTGAGCCAGGGATATCCCCTCGCGACGATCTTACCGGTTTGAGAGGTGTTAAATGTCTTTTAAAATGAAATCATGGATCTTCGAATACCTCATTACTATTTGAATTTGATTTAGCAGTTTTCTTAAGCGATTTAGAAGGCGGTGGGATTTCGTTTGTAGGCTTCACCGGTACGTGCTATCTCGCGTTTTGGATTTAGGTGATTAGTCGATTTTACTTCATTATGCTGGTACCAGTTAATTTACTTGACTCCAGCAAATGCTGTTTGTTCGTTGTTACTATGAGGCCCAATAGCAAACGTACCCAGGACTAGAAAGTGTGGCCTCAGCGCGCTTGTGTCAAACTTTGCGAATCTGGATATATCTTCAGATATGTACTTTTAAAGTTAAGTCAAGCAAACATCACCACAGATATTGTTTACATAGTTGGATAATGTACGTTGAGGCGAGTGTGGCATCTGTGTGTCGCGTATGGATCAATAAATGACTGCTGAAGTGAACAGCAGAGTTTCTTTGCAACACTTTGGTTAAACACACCTTCAGCTACGTTTCTTTGCTGACAAGATGCCTGAAACACTGTGTACGCTTTTCGAACGTCCCATATGGTAAGATATGCCTATGATTAATCATGTTTGCCTCTCATCATGGGAGTGTCTAGTTGTGCTTTTAGCCAGGAAGATAGTTATCACATTACGGTGATCACATTGACTTCAGTCAACAGTTACGCTGGTTCTTTGCAGTCATGTAGAGGATAGACTTTATTGATTGAATTGGATTTGAAGTGCTTATTGATGATGGTAGTTAGTCAGCTTTATCTTCTTACATTTAATTTTTGATAGGTTGGAATGAGTTAATGTCTCGACATTTAGTTACACTTTATTGCTTTTGGATTTTGATATCGGTTAATTCATTCATTACGTAATGTCACTAATTTTGAATATAACCAGCAGTTCTGATGTCAATACGAACCTGTCCCGAATTTTCAAGCCGCAACCTGCCAGTGTGTACATCCTGTGGCATTAAGACCTGAAATATATTCGAGTTTTGTTTCATGGAAAGTAAGGAATTTCCTTCAGTGTCGCGTACAAAGTTAGCCTTGCATTTGGTGTGGAAAGGAAGAAAAGTCTTGAATATATTGCAATTACTAAATTTACCTAAACCTGGCAGGTTTGAATAAATAAGCTATTTTTGCTACTGAATTTTCTGAGAACTTTATTTCTGTCTTAATGAGGAAGTGAAACTAACCGCTAAAACCGTTAGGATTTAACAGACGAGGGGCCGATTACGGTCTTCCAGGAGCATTCCTTTGTCGCAGATATGACTTTCATTTACTTCATGAAGGGGGCAGTGGGTAAGAAGAGGGACACTCTACTCAGTTGTTAGGGGCCTTTCCTTTGAAGCTTGCGGTTGGTACGTAGATTGTGGATCGTGTCTATGAACTTGAAGCCTCACATTGCTTGTTGAGGTTGGCGAGTCTTCTTGAAAATGGGCAAGGAAACGCCAACGTGTAAGTAAGTTGGTAAGACAGTGGTAAGCAGTGACCACTGTCTTACCAACTGGCGGCAGGTCTTTGCATGTGATCCGAATAATGACCAATGGATGGCTTTCTAGGCGGCAATAAAGGGGTAAATGTCAGACTGCCAACCCCACCCCCCACCTTTGTAGATCCGTCGATAACCGTTGTTATTTTTGCGAGGAGAACTTCGAAAGGATTGATCCATTTTATCTATCTCCTTACTTGGCTGACAACGGACCAACTTATTTCGTCAGATTTCGCGATTGTCCACTGCTCCTGTATCCCGCTTTATTGCGCCAATGTAGATGACGATGCCATACGAACAGACACTTTGTGTTGAGCTCTGAATGTTTGTGCCAGTGTAAAATCATAGACGTGTAGCATTTACATCATTTAGCATTTACATCACTCCTAAAGCTTTGGTAGCTACCAGCTACTCATAGGCCATTTTAGTTCCCCTTCCGGGCCCAAATGGAAAGGAAGCTGCAATCTTACAATGCCTAATGAGTTAGCTGTATCTAAGTAACCAACTTGATTTGTCACTTAACTTGATAATTATTCTATTTTGCAGGTTTATAATGAATGAGCTGCTGCAGACGGAGAGGATATACTGCAACGACTTGAAATGTTGTATAGAGGTACGAATAATCGTTACTTTGCGTAGCACTCAGCCACGATTATGCCACGAGTTATTCTTTTGCTTCAAAAGTTTTCTGGTAACTAGGAAGAATACAGTGCCACTAAATCCAACTAATGTTACGTTTTGGAAGAGGAGGTGGGAGGATATCCAGGCCCATAGTGATAATTGACTGCCTTGTACTTAATGAGAACGAAATGTCGTGACATTTTGTGGACATTGTCAGTTATTTATATGTATGTACGTTTCTAAAATTACTGCTGTTAGTATGGTATGTTACATCCCTGAATTAAAACAGTGTCAGCTCCCTAACAAAGCCATATATTTAAATATACCGTCGAATAACCCAAATCGACGAAATTGTAAATGTGAAAATCTCCCCCGTAGCCCCTTTTGATCTCTTCTTAGGACTCTCGACCCTCGGTGTTATATCCCTAAAGTCGGGACGGGGTAGAAGACCAGTCTAGCAAATATAAAGTCGAAGGTTCGAGCCCATGTTTGATTATGTATCGAAAAAGTTCTATGGCAAACCTAGCAGGGGATTGGTACTTAGTATCAGCTTAGGAAGGATAAAGGTGACATGGAAATAACCTGGCCACTCTGTGTCACTATCCCGTGGGTCAAGACATATGATTCTTCTGTGATATCACATTTTGTACGCCCTGTAGCAGAGTACTGGACTACCTTTACCTGCAATCTTTAGATAACCATGAATTTCAACAATTTCCACAAACACCATTCGAACACACCTGAGTGTGGGCTCTGTAATCTTCTCAATTGACATTGCATAATTGATCAAATTTCTTTGATAACATTCCATTCGTGATTTGACTCCTGGTTATCTTTAGTGCTGTAAGGAAAAGGTATTCCCAGTGCACACTTGAACCACAGATTGATGAAGCCGTGCGAGCCACCGTGTTCTAGTGGATAAGTTCCTGATCTTCAGTTCAAGAGGGCCATGGTTCAAATACCGGAGGGGCCATTGGTGACGTCAGGAAGGGATCCGGCCTTAAAGTGCTCAATGCTTCAGTAACAAGTCCCATGTATATGGGAACTGCCCTAGCCTCTGTAAAGGGCAGTGCACGGCGTGAAAACCGCGAACAAAATTTTTAAGGGCTCAACTCCTTGTCTTAAGAAAAGTGAGTCTTGCCTCATGTCCATTGTGTACAGTTCTCAGCCGGTCTCAGCATCATCGTCAAATAGAATCGTCAATTGCAGTATGTATCAGCCAATTCGAAATTTCGTTATTTGGAATACACTAACTTGACTCATAGGGAAATTCGTATTCTCCTTCTATCTAATTCGAACATTTCACTGATTCAAACAGATCATTTTGCCACTGGAGTGTTTGCATTAGTGTATGTTCGCTGTATATATACGAATCTGATGCTTTCTGACGAATACGCGCTTTAACTTGCTTTGCCCTTTTATTGACCAGCGTTTCCAATGATATATCCATTTCAAACTTCCCTATTTCCGTTTCCACCCCTGCAGAATTTCTTGTACCCAATGTTGGACAGCCCAGATGTGCCAGCTCCATTAGCCGGTCAACACGATACCATCTTCGGGAATATTGAAGAGATATTTGAATTTCATAGCACGTAAGTGTTTCGCCAGTTGAAGTTACTAAGCTTTTCTTTCTGCTTTTGGAAGGTTGTAAGTACGTGTATAAACTTTGGAGTGGGTGTAACACACCCAAGTTATAGTTACGTATCTGTAAAGAAGTGTTACAGTTGTAAATGGAAATTTGCCTTGTTTATTCTGGCTGGCTCTTTAAGTGGAATGAAATTTGCAAAAGTTAAAATTAAAAGTATTGAGAGAGAAATCTGTGGTAGACACATTTCAGGTTTACTAGTAATTCAAGGAAAACGCGGGAGAAACCACATGTAAGTTTTTTAGAGCTATCTTGCTTTGGGTATTAAAATGTTTAATGAAAGATAGCTTGGGCATCTGAGATATCTTAGATTCGGAAGGCCCTTGAAAGGAAAAATATGTTAATGAATGGCTGTTGGTTTAGGCCATTTTGATACGAATAACTTGAAATAATGTGAGTGTGTTGGGCAGGTGCATAATGAGTGAACCCGAGCTCAGTCTCTACGCTGTGCTTATTACCAGATATAAATATACAGACTTGCAAACTTATCTTATTTGATATTTAGCGTCCACCGACTTAATACGCTTTCATTTGATAAGTTAAATTTTGCTAAAATGTGTCTACTTACGATGCATCCAGTTATATCAAAAGGACATAATTGCACTCTTTATGGTTACCAGTTTTATGCTCCTTTTTGCTCAATGAAACCACCTTCCGCTCCTCTTTCAAGGTGAATGGAGAAAAGGGGTACTTGATAACGTCTGAAGGAGTTAAAAAATTATTAATAGCTTCTTGAGCTATCATCTCCACAATGGTCATATTCGCCGATCACTATTAGTGTCAGTACCACTATCGTGTTCATCATCTTTGTTCTCGCCATCGTCATTGCCATCATCAATGTCACAGTCATCATCATCATGATCATTATCATCATTTGCCATCAGTC